>AUXI01000185.1:0-34312 GCA_000482105.1 Crithidia acanthocephali | reverse complement strand
CGGCGCAGGCGGAGCGGTGGACGCGGCAGCCCTTCGACGACGTGGCGCTGCTGCAGTACCGCCACGCGTGGACGGCGGCGGAGGTTGTGCCGCGGCTGGGCGGCGGCGCGGAGGCAAGCGCGACGACGCCGTTCGACGTGGCGAGCCGCGCGGCGCTGAAGGCGGACGTGTACGAGGCGGCGTCGATATTCAACCACGTGCACTACTACCCGCTGCGGCGCTACGCGGCGATGCAGGCGTTCTCGCCGGCGACGGTGGCGGGCACGGACGCGTGGTACTCGGAGGTGGCGGCGGGGGTGCAGGCGCGCTTCGGTGCGGCCGTGGTGGCCGCCGCGAGTGCGGAGGACGCCGCGGTGGCGGTGGCGCTGCGCCGGTCGCCGCTGTCGCTGCTGGCGCTGCCGCGGCTGCCGGCGTCGCGTGCGGAGGAGGTGGCGCACCTGCTGACGGCGGACGACGTGGCGTGGATGCCGGCTGCGCTGCAGACGGGTGCGGCGGTGAACCGGCAGACGATCTTCATCAGCCTGGCGAGCTACCGCGACATGGAGTGTGCGCCGACGGTGGTGGACCTGTTCCGCGTGGCGCGCAACCCGCACCGCGTGTACGTCGGGCTTGCGCAGCAGAACCGCGCCGGGGACACGGCGTGCCTGCTGCCGGAGATGTACGGCCCGCTGCTGTGCGCGGCGGCGGCGGAGGGAAGGCCGGTGGTGAGTGCGACAGCCGCTGCCCGTGAGGCTGCGGCGCGGCGGCGTAGTCTGCGTGGTGGCGGCGTGGACCTCCGCACGCAGCACCCGAACAGTCCTCTCGCCTTGTTTGATGAGCGTGTCTGCTTCCTGTCTGACCACATCCGTGTGCGTGACATCGATGCGATGCAGGCGAAGGGACCGACTTATGGGCGGTACATGGCGATGCTGCTGTACCGTGGCGAGGACCTGACGTTGGTGCTGGACTCCCACAACAAGTTCCGTCCTATGTGGGACACCCTCGGTGCGTCGTTTCTCGCCAAGTACGACGACCCGAAAACAGCCCTCGCCCACTACCCACAAGCATACGACCCGTCCAAGACAAATTTCGAAACGTACGTGGACACCACCGCGTACCTGTGCCGGGCGGTGTTCCACGACATTTTCTCGTACCTGCAGCTGCGTGCCATCGTGATCGGTGGCGGTGACCATTTTGTGCAGAACAACAAGTACAACGACCCGTACGTGGCGGTAAAGTCGGACACGATTGACAAGCGCACGAACTTCCGGCTGCCGCAGCCGTGGGTGGCCGGTGGCTTCCTGCTGGCCAACGGCACACTCTTCCGCGATGTGCCTTTCGACCCGCATCTGCCGTACGTGTTTGATGGAGAGGAGGTGTTGTACTCGGTGCGGCTCTGGACACACGGCTACAACATCTACTCCCCACCGCGGTGTATGTGCTTTCACATTTATGGCCGCACCAGCGCACCCAAGCTGTGGGATAAGAACAACCTCTGGTACGAGACGCAGGACCGCGTGCGACCACGCATTCAGTTCTTTTTGCAGTCTCACTTGAAAGGTGTGCAACGTGTTCTCGTACCGCCGGACACGACGAATGCGTACGTCGTGGTGGACTCGAGTCGGTATGGGATGGGGAAGCAGCGCACGGTGTCGCAGTGGTATGCGTATGCCGGTGTAGATCCGGTGAACCAGACGCTGGACGGCCGGTGGTGTGGCAATGAAATGCAATGAGAGAGAGAAAGAGAGCAAGAAGGTTCAAGCTCTCTCGATTGCTCGTTGTGTGGCGCTCCGCACTGGCTCTTGGGTGTGTTCCGTAAATCATCATCTTTCGTCACCCTAGACTGCCTTCTTTTTTTTTTTTTACCTTTTACTCGTTTATGTGGACACCAATCTCTGCTTCTATGCCGAGTCTCCAAAGAGAAGAAGAAGAAACACTTGAGGCATTGCCGTTGAAACCTATAAATCCTTTGTTGTTGTAAAGTGAGTGAAAGGGGAACATTAATAATAATAAAAAAGGGCTTCACAATGCAATTGCACACTACGGGTGACTAACTTTGGTCCCTCTTACGACAGTAAGTGGTGCCCCCCCAAAAAAAGTAAAAAGGTTGAGAAGACGACGCGCACCATCAACCTCGAATGTCGGGTCGCTTAGCCAACTTTCCTTTTTTTTGTATTGGAGGGCAAGTGCCTCGCCCTGCTGCAAGTATGTTACTTATCATGTCTTATCGTACTGTCTTTCTTTTTTGTTTCTTCTCTATTCTCCTTGTTTGTCCTTCACACATGTGTGTTTCCCTTTTCAGGTTCATAGGTTGTTGGCAGAGCGCTGCTTTACCTCTGCTTTCCAAATAGTTTTCGATACTTCTACTGTTGCTGCAGTGCTGTATCAGCGGAGATAATACACTATCCAGTGCACCATATATTCTAGTTTTCGAATTGTTCTTTTCTTTTTTTTTTCGTGCGCTCTTTCTTGTTTCTTTTGCTTTTCTGGCGCTTTGCTTGCTGCCTTTTCCCCACTTTTTTGTGTTTTCCCGCTTCTTCGTGCATCGCTACGGGTGTGTTTTCTCCCCTGTCAGTGTATTTTTTTTTTTATAGACACGAAGTGTTTTCGTTTTTGTGTGCGTGGATCGCCCGAAGACACGCACAGCTGCTCAATACTCTTCTTGACTGCTCCGACACATCTTTCTTTTTTTTTCTTCTTTTTCTTCTAGCCGATACACATACAAATGAAAGACAGAGGTGATGCAGACGGCGATGATTTGACGCCCACCGCATCTGCGGAAGCGTTTTCAAGTGAACACGGCGCTATGTACTCGAACAGCGCCGTAGCAGCAGGCAACGCACCCCCTGTGAGTTTTCCTCACGCAGCAGCATCGTCAGACCGTATCGCATCCGCTGCCACCGCACCGCTGCACCCTCCGCCGGGTTGTTTATCCACAGCGGCGCAACGTGCCGGTGATGCGTTTGCATCCTCGCCGCCCTCGACACGCGTTGGGTCGCGGCTGTCGTCTAGTCCTGTCACGCACCGACCCCCGCGTTCTACCGCCGAGGCATCACCAATTTCCCCTACGGACAAGAACGAACGTGAAGTGGGTGGCGACATCAGCGGAATTGACATTCAGCAGCTTCGGCAGAGTGCAGAGAGTGATCTGCATGGCACGCCGCCTGCTGGACCCGGAGCGATGGTGGACAAGAGTGCTCTTGTGGGCAGCTGTGTGCTGGAGCCGCCAACGTTGAGCACGCGCGTGCAGTTGGCGGGGCAGTCGCACGAAGTCCAGATACCGTGCAAGCGCTCGAGTGCGTCTACTGCGGCCTGTGATTCGAAGGCGAACGGCGCAGGTGTACAAGTGCGTGCGCTGAACTCTGGCAACGACCACAGCAGCAGCACGCGGACAACGTTGGAAACACCGCAGGCAGAGACGATGCAGAGATTTGTTGCCAGAGTCGCGGCGGACGCAGCGGCGGCTCCGCCACGCCTGCCAGGAGGGCCGGTGCTGCCACCGCACGTGAGCACCACCACCACCACCACGACAGCAGCTGCTACCTTGACAAATCGATCGCTCGATCAGCACTTCCATTCACCGCCGTACACCCACGATACCCCGTCAGCGGCACGCTCGCCCACACGCGCACTGCCGCAGAGACGTGCATCACCGACCACCGCCGTGGCGAAGCCGTTATCCACCACAAACACCTTCGCAAACCAACTCTACCGACTTGTGCGGCTGTGCTTCCTGCGGCGCTGGTCGTGGCGGCTGTGGCGCACGTGCATCCGCGGCTGCGGCCACCGCCGGCTAACTCGCAGCGGCGACGAGGACGAAAGCAACAACAACAACAGCAACGGTGGAGCGTGGGAGTGGCGGGATGAAGGGGTGGAGGGCGGTGATGACGACACGGGCTACGCGTACGCGGAGGACAGCCGTGGCCTGCCGTCCAACGACACCACCACGACCGATCTCTTGGGCCGCGCGGCGTATGAGAGCTTCGAGGACGACGGGGAGGGCAGCGGCGTCGGTGTCGGTGGCGGTGCCGGCGGGTCTTTCTTCGGTGGCACGACACGTCGTCGCGGCCGTGGGCCTGCCGTCTCGCCGACTGGCGGGTTGCAGGCGCGGGACCGTCGACGGGGCCGGCCGGCACACACGAACAGCAGTGGCAGCCACGCCAGCGATGATGCTGGGCGTACGGCATACTACTACAGCAAGAGTGTCGGCGAGTGGACCGTCGCGGAGGCCGTGCACTTCTTCATGCTGTTTCTGTGCTGCTGTTGTTGCTGTCCTGGCGGCCCGTTGCATTACGGGCAGAAGCGAGTGTCGCGGCTGCTGTACCCGCTTCGCGTCCTCTGGGCTCGCCATCGCGCCGTTGTCTGGCTTCTGCTCATTGCCATTCTTCTTCTGCATTGGTTCGTGGTGCTGCCCTTTCTGGGCTCCGCCGTGGTGGCGCTGCTGGAGAGCGAGGATGTGTTCGTGCAACGCATGCTGATGTTCGGCCTGCCCCGTGAGCTCGACCCACCCACGACCCCGACAACGGTGGTCGTGCAGCTCGCCGCTCCACAGCCGCTCCTGCGCGGGCTGACGGACTACACAAACAAAAGTTCCTGGCAGGCCGGTGGCGGACAAGACGCTGCCTCCGCCACGACGGCGGCACGTCTGGCGCGTGCGGTGGCAGCCGTGCGAGCGCAGGCGGCAGATGCTGCGTTGCAGAGCCTCGGCCTCGCTGCGGCGCAGCATTCGTACCTCCTGCCTTTTCGACTCCCCTCCTTTTTCTTCGGCCACGCTGGCCGCACGCTGCTGCCCTCGCAGCTGCCCTCGTGGTCGCTCTACCCCGTTCTGCAAGACTGCGAGGAGTGCATTGAAAAAGACGCGTACGCGATTGCGCTGGCGGCGGCACCGACTGTTGTCCTGTCCACTGCCGTTGGCGAGGTTCCAAAGCTGCCACAGTATCCACAGCATCCACAGCAGCAGCAGCAAACGAAGAAGTACACACCACCACCGCCACCGCTGACATCGCTGAAGTCCACCGGGGCAACAGGGACGGTGGCGGTGCAGCAGGGCGTGTACGCCGCTGCCACCGCGCCGCTCGGCCGCATCGGTCCGATGCTGCTGGCTATCTCTAGTGTGACGGACGACGTGGACCTCGCCACGGAGATCACCCGGTGGCCGTGGCTGCCGCGCGTTGCACAGCACCGCCGTCGACTGCAGGACGCGCAGCGTGGCGCCGCACCACCGCACCTCGCCGTGCTGGGCATCCCGTCGACGGATCAGCCGGCGCGGCGACGGCTGCGGGCGGCGCAGCGGGCTACGTGGATGGCGTACGCCGACGTTGCCCGCAGCGCAAACGACTTCCGTGGCAGGCTGTTGGCGCTGTACGTGTTCGCCGCGTCGGAGCGCCGACGGGTTCGGTCAGCACCGCGTGAGGCAGCAGCAGCAGCAGCCACTGCGAAGGGCTTCCACCTCGGTGGACATACAAAACGTGCCGTGGCAGACAACGGTGTATCGCTCGAGGGCTACATCAGTCCTGCTGCACAGCGGCTGTGCCATTCACCGTCCGCGTTGCTGCCGACGGTGGCGGACTTCACCGCCGCGGCGGAGCTGCACGCGGTGGTGTCACTGCTCACCTCCATGTCATCCGAAACGAAGACGGCGGTCACCCCACCCACACCGCGCTCTTCCACCACGCGAGAAGTGGATGTCGCAGCAGCTCTCGCAGCAGCCGTTGCTGCAGCAGCGATGACGAAAAGTGTCCCGTTACGACCTCTTCATTACACACAGCGTCGCATGAAGTTGCGTCGCGAGTGGCAGCACGGCGACGGCGAAGACTCGCCTTGCGAGGCCGTGGTGGAGCACACCGTCACCCTGGCAGACACGCTGAACACTAACACAGGCGGCACACAGGGGAGGACGGCGGTGGATCGTCTCGCCGACTTCTTGGAGCTCCCCGTGGCACCGCTCTTCGTTGCCCCCGCGCAGTACGTCTGCTACGCCTCGACTGCGCTGTGGCAGGAGGCACTGACCCACCGCAACGTGCTGTGGATTGACATGCTCATGGACCGTCAACCCACCGCGTCAGCGAAGAAGAAACTCGGCGAGACAGGCACGTGGGGTCTGCCGGTGGAGGTGGGGATGAGCCAGAAGTTGATCTTGTGGCTCCACTACGCCTACCACGCCTTTCCCGATGTGTCCTTCATCCTCAAAGGGGACGATGACACCTACCTGAAGGTGCCGCAGTACCTGAGTGATCTCCGCTACATCCAGCGTGGTCGCAGCAGTCGCGCGTTGGGTGAGCTGAGCCACCCTGACACCGCCGCCGCCGCCGCCGCAGCACCGGACGCAGAGGCAGGGACAGGCGCCGGGCGAGGGCTGAGCTGGGTTCGACGTGCCTTCGCCAGCACCACCACGGCCGCGCAGAACTACCTGACCGTCCGTGCGACGGAGGAGTGTGTCTACTGGGGCAGTATGCGGCGCTGGAACGGGGAGGTGTACTTCGGCGCGGGTATGCTCTTCTTACTGCACCGCCGGCTTGTCCAGTCGGTGCTGGAGGATCGGCCGGAGTACAACAACGATGTCGTGCGACTGGCCGCACAGCCCTACCACCCGTTCCATGCGCACTCCTACTTCGCTGCGATGATGGACCATGAAGACGTCATGATTGGCAAGATGCTGGCGGAGCGGCGCGTGCGTGGGCTGCAGCTGTGCCCCTACCGTCGACTGTGGTATGTGTGGGAGCAGTGGGATCGCTTCCACGACGTGCGCCGCGGCCGGGTACGGAACGTCACGTGGTCCACCGTCGCCGCGCACCGCTGCAGCCCTGTGGACCTGGCCTACCTGCACTACTACTTCCAGCAGGAATACAGGGTGGTCCGCGACGACGCAGCGGCCGTGGAGGCGGCGGCGGCGTGGGTGGAGAAGATGAAAGCGGCGCGTGACGGTGGTCACTTCCTCTCGGATGTCGCCGCTGCACACGACGCAGGTCCGGCCGGAGCGGAGGGCGGCGTGGGACACGACCTCGCGTCGCTCATCGATGCACCCACGCTCACCACGGCGGATCTGCCCGATGTGCTGTGGTCCCCACCACCGGAGATGAACCACTCCCGGCTGCCGCACGTGCGCTCTGCGCGGGATGACGTGGCGGTGTACGAGGTGGAGTACTCCCCCTTTGCGGATGGATACATGGTGCTGGATGGGTGGGTGTCGAACACACGCATGTCCAGCGGTCGACCGTAACACGACGTCGAGAGCGGTTTGGGAAAGAAAGAAAGATAGAAAGGAAAGTGCGTGCTCACTGCACAGAACTTTTTTTTTCTTCTTCTCATCCCGGTGAGGCGGAGTGTTGTGAAACCGGGAGTTAAGTTTTTTTTTTCAAAAAATTATTCTCCTTCAGTTTCTTTTTTTTCTTTTTCAACCAACATTACCGGCGGTGTTGCTGCTTTTTCGAATTTACTTCGGAAACAAACAAAAAGGAAAAACAGATACATGCTTTTGGGCTACACTTGTGCTTTTATAATACAACATCTTATTCCTGTGGTGATCTTCTCTCCAGCCTTCACCGTCACATCAATTAAAATTCAAGGAGAAACGTCGAGTCGATGTGTCCGGCACCAACATACCCAACAACAGAAACCAGGCAAGTCTTTTTTTTTTTTTTTGCGACAACAGTGTTCGACAACCGCAACGTAGAACGCTATCAAGCTTCTTTTTTCCGAGTTGCGCGTTTTGTTTTCTGTGTGTAGAGTGCTCTTTCTCTCGTTTGGTGTCTCTTCACCGTGCCTTTCTCTTTTCTCTCTCTCTCTCTGTGTCTCTCTGTCTTTCACACATACGAACACCTGCAGCATTCAAAGAAGGGCGTGTTAGTTAACTGCCCTTCTGACTAAGCAACAGGGGCTGCAGATACTAGTGAAAAAGAAAAGAGCAGCTTTGGTTCTGCTCACATACACACACACACCACCACACACACACACACACACGTGCATTGACACGCACACTGACACACCAGCTGGCGTGCTCAGTGTCTTTTGTTCCTTTTTTTTTTCGCGAATAAATCTCGAAGGTTTGCGCTGGTACAGCCATATACGCACGTACGGACACCGTCGACAAACAGAACTGCATCATTTACAAGGCGACAAATAACGTTAAAAGAAAACAAAAAGGAAAACACTACTCTTCAACTCTTCGCTTCTTTTACTCTCTCTGTGCTGGAGGTGCTCGCATGCGCTGTTTTGACGTGATTTTTTTTTCTCTCTCTCCCAATTTACTCTTCTGTACTGAAGGACTTCTTTTTTTCTCCCTCCTCCAGGCTTCATAGCCGGTTTCGACGACAGTCATTAAATAGACTTCTGGTGTCCTTTTCTTTTTTTGTTTCTTGTCGAGCCGCATTGTTTTCGTTTCTCGCGTGTGCGTTGTACTTTTATTTCCTCTTTTTTTTTCTTCTCCTTCTCTCTTTGGAGGTTTTCCTTTTAGTAATGTCGCAAGTAAAGATCGATCGATTGGGTCACAGCTTGGTTCTTTCGCGGCCGCTCACACCTGCGCCGTCGAGTCCCGCAGGGCTTGTCTTGTCGCCGATTCGCTTCAATGACGCCGTGAGTTCGCCGTCCATCTCCAATCAGATACCCCTCTTCCCCTCCACCCCACGCAAGACGGTGCGGTGGTGGCCTTTCCTACTGGGCTTCCTCACCCGCCGCTTTTTCCTCTGCCTCTTCCTCGTCGTCTGCATCGTCGGAGCGCTGGTGCTCAGCGCGGTCATGTTCCGCTACCGGCAGGGCCCATTCATGGCGTTCATTGAAATCCCGAAGGCGGAGTCGCTGGCCACCCAGCTCTCTCCGCCTCTGCACGTGCTGCAGCTGCCGTTTTTAGACCTCTGCGTGGCGGCCGAGGTGATGGAAGTACGACTGCAACGTCCGTCTGGTTTGCTCGAGCGCCGTCGGCGACGTGAGCTGGAGCTGCTGATGGACCGCTTCAACCACATCCCTGCAAATGGTGGTGCGTCAGGGATCGCGTGGAGCGTCGCGACGGGGCTGCCGGTGGCGGATCGTCGCTGGGGTACCGTGAAGGCCCGCTTCCTGACCGCGTCGAGTAAGCTGAGCGACTACGTGCACATGGCCACCACGGCCGCCACGATGGCCGGGGTGCGGTTCGAGATGCTCGGCCACCGTTGGCGGCACTTCTCCTTCAACAAGCGACTTGGCATGATGCTCTCCTACGCCGAGCTGGAGGGCTTGTCGGAGGCGGATATCATTGTGGGCATGGACAGCGATGCGCTGTTTAGCGGGGAGGATATGTACGGTTTCATGGAAGCCTTTGTCGCGTCGACAGGGGCGAGTGAGGCGGAGCACCGCAGCTACGCTGTGCGGGACATCCGCCTCGGCCGGCGTCTGCCGCCGCTCCTCTTCGGGTCGGAGTTCAACTGTATGCGCGATCAGATCACCAAGAAGCTGGAGAAGTGCCGCGCGCCGTATCAGGAGATCCATGCAAAGATGAACGCCTGGGCGGAGCGGGTGAACGTGACGCTGCCGTCCGAGTTTACGAGCGGCGCGGCGAACCCGCTGCGTTACCTAAATGCTGGTGTGTTTGTGGGGCGTGTGTGGGCGGTGCGGCTGTGGAACACGGCTGCCATCGACTTTCTGAGGACGCACACGCCGCACCACGGGAAGGTGTGGTGGTGCGACCAGAGCTCCATGGGGACGCTTTACCTGGAGCTGCGACGGTGGGAGATCGGCAGCGGTGCGCTGCACGCCGACGGCGACGACGACGAGTCGGGTAGCAGTGCCCCACAGGAGATGACAGAGCAGGAGCTGAAGGCCGGCGCGGTGTACCCACCGCTGGTGCTGCCGAAGCCTGGCAGCGGCCCTCACGGCGTCCCAGCAGGGTTGGTGGGCCACGAGCTCACCGGTCGCCTGGTGCTCACCGTTGGACCTGAGATGAGTGAGGAGGGCGTGTTTCAAATCAGCAACGTGACCGTGCCGGCGAACAACGCGTCCGATGCCGTGTTGGACGCGTTGCTGCACACCGCAGCCTGGCAGCTGGGGACCTCCGTCACGGGCAACCTGCAGTCATCGCACCGCATCCAGCTGACACCGCGCGACGGCGTCGACTGCCACGACGTCAGCCGCGTCGGTCCAGAGTGCGGCTACCGCGATGCCGTCATGGGGATGTCAAGTGGGACGCAGATGGTGACACCGCTCATCTGGCACTTTGCCGGAGCCGGGAAGCGGGAGATGCTCTCGCACTACCGCGGTGTGTTCCCGTGGTACACGCCCGCGACGCGTGACGTACTGGTGCGTAATGCACTGCTGTGGACGCTCGTGAACGCGCCACCGACACGTGTGTTCGCCGTGGATGCAAATACTGACGTGTCGTCGCCGGTAAAGGCCCCGTCACTGCAGCCGCACGACCGGAAACACGACGTTTCGTTTTTTCAAATGTGCACCTACCGCTTCTACGAGGGGTGGTGATGCAGCTGTTGCTGCTGCTGCTGCTGTTGCCGATCCCAGTTTTATCCTTATCCTTTTTTTCTTGTCGATCCGCTTCCGTTTGCGTGTAGGTGAGAGTGGTGTTGAGTGGGATTTACATCTGCAAGGAAAAAAGTGCGTTTCTTTTTTCTTTTTTTTCTCTTTCTGGTAGCGATAGCGAGAAAGCGCGAAAGCTACAACTGAGAGCACGCAAAGGAGCTGCAACAACATATATAAAAGAAAAAAGACAGTTTATAGATACTAAAAAAATGTGAATATATATTTTTTCTCCAGTCCAGTCATTCGTGGAGGGACTTTTGAGATGACACGTTGATTTTTTCAAACTCTCCGGGCTTTGAAATCTGCTTCCTTTCTTTCCTCTTTTTCTTGCACCTTTGCCCACTAACCATGCAATCTCATTAAATAAAAAAAAGACCTTCCATTATTTCCCCAGTATGTTCGCTTTTTCTCTCACGTGTCTTGGATGGTTGCATCCGTGTGGCAGCTACAAGGGGCGTGGTGATCGCTCCCGTCAGCTGCCCCCATGAACGCAAACATCAAATCAGGCAGTAGCGACAACGAGAAGATCTGAGCGGATCGTGCGTTTTTCTTGTTGCGAATCGTGCTACGATCACACACATCTCTGCGGCATTGAAGCGGGTGTCGAAAGCTGAACAGAAACTACCACTCTTAGCCTCTACTTCTTACCTTTTTCTCTCCCCTCTTTTCGCTTTTTGTTTGAAACAACTCTGAGAAAGCACACACACACACATACAAACACAAAACTCACGTCCACACACACCCACACACTCAGCACGCATTCCTTTACAGAGATGGGCACGTGCGCCAAGGTGAGTTGTGCTTGTCTTCTCTATTCTCTTGATTATTTCCAGTAATTCTCCTAAAGTACTTTCCCCCCTTTGCTTTTGCTTGCGCAGCAAGCAGTGTTGACTCTTCCGCCATCTGTGTGGGTGCTTGTAGCCGCCGTTTCTCGTAATCAAAACTAAAAAGCTTAACTATTGGTTTTCACGCCTTCACGATTGCGCTGCCCGTGTTTTTCCAGCGCTTCCTATTGCACTCGTTGAAAGAGATAGAGAGAGAGAGAGAGAGAAAGAGCAAAGTCAAGGAAAAAAAAAAGGTGGCGATGCTTGCTGTTTCACCCGCGAACAAGCAGGGCAAGCGACGGCGGGCTTGGCACGCATCGCCGTCGCGCCACCGCGTGCTCGCGACGGCCGGTATCGCGCTCCTCATGCTCTGGTTCTTCACGACGCTCGTGAGTTACAGGTCGGCGAACGACGCTGCCGTGCACGACAAGACGGCGGAGGAAACGTTTGAGATGTTGGTGCGGTACGCCCCAAGTCGCTTCGACTCTGCAATGCCCCTCCCACACCCGCAGGCGGGGGACGTGATGTGTGCTCTCTGCGTGGATGGTGGTGTGTACGTGCACCTCGGCCGTGCGAGGCGGGACGGCGACACCGTGGCAGCCGGGCTGTGGACGACCACGCGTGCGCCGGTGTGTTTGCCGGAGGAAACCGACGCAGCGTCGCTGCTGCGGGCTTCGCACAGCACTGCCGCTCCAGTGCCGGCAGGCGAGGGTGGTAAAGTAGGCGGTGCAAACGCACAGTCCATCGTAACGGGCTGCCTCACCCATCTACTCCGTCTCGGCCTGTTGACGAGTGAGGCGAGCACGACGCTGGCCCTACCGCGAGATCGAGTGTGCACCGGTCCGGCGCCGCGCGTGCTGGTCGACTACGACGCGGCGAGTCCACACACCTCGTTGGGCCACGGCGGCACGTGCGCTGCGTTTGTGGCAGAGGTGCGTCCGACCACCAGCCTCAAGACGGCCGGCAAGCGGAAGGACGGGGGTGGCGGTGACCCTCACGGGGAATCGGCGAAGGCAACTGTAGCGTTTCCACGATTGCCGGTATGGCCCCTGGCATCACCGCTGCCGAGACAACAGTCGGGTCCGCAGCACGGAGAAACCGCAACGCGGCCGGCGTACATCGGTACCGCGGCGGTGCGGCCGGACGAGGCCGACGCGGACGTGCAGCCGCCGCTGTCGGTGGCCCTTTCGGACGACGGCGCCACGGTGGAGATAAAGTTTGGCCACGACGCGTCCTCCACCCAGCCGGCGCCGTTTACGCTGTCGTGCCCGCCGTACTTCATCTCGGCCCTCGTGGGTCGCTGTGGAAAGCAGCACCGACAGCTGCAGTCGCTGCTGCACACCGCAGCCCTGGCGCGACGGGTGAACCGCACCTTTATCATTCCGGTGTTGATGCCAGACACGAATGCGCCGTTTGTGCGCTTCGACGCGCAGACCGTCTACGGCTTCAACGCACTGCGGCGTGAGGGTGGGTACTGCGTGGTGTCGTACGCCGAGGCACGGGCGGTGCTGACCGCCGTGGCGGCACGGCAGCCGCAGGCTCCGTTAACGCTGCGTCGCTTCAGCTACGACGGCAGCCCCGCACCGCGCAGCAGAGGCGAGCGGACGAGGCAGCAGCGAGAGGACTGGTGGGTGCTGCCGGAACGCCACGCGAAGAAGAGTTCCACTACCACCGCAGCGGCTGCTGCGACGGCGGGTAGTGCACAGGGTACAGGACTCGTGTACAACGTAGACGCGTGGATGGCAGACGCGCGAGCCGCAACGGCCGACGTGCCGCTCGCGACGATGGTGGGCGACTACCCGACCGGCGCGATGACCTTTGTGGAAGCCGCGGCGGAGTTCACGGCGGCAGATGTCTTTCCACGCGGCGCAGAGAAGCCCCACACGCGGCTGACGCGCATGCGCGTGGCACTGAGAGGTTTGGTGCGACAACTCAGCGGTGATCGGATGACGACGGAGCAGCAGCGGAGTGACAACGGCACCACCCACATCACCACTGCGGCGTCGTCGCCGCTGCCGCCGCGGCTTGCGATGCTGTCGGGTCGCATGGCTTTTTTTCTGCACTGCGGTGTGGTGGAGCAGACGCGGCTGATGGGGCTGCTGCGACCCTCTGCTCCCATGACCGCTGCACTCGATCGCTTTTACACGGACAACGCTGCGAAGATGAACTGGCCGGTGCGGCGAGCCACCAGTGCGGCTGGCAGGACGCAACACGCGTTGTGCCCACGTAACTGGCAGCACGTCGTTGGATTTCACGTGCGGCGTCTCGAGAACCTGTGTCCGAAGGCGGTCGCGTCCATCGCGCAGACCGCCTTCGCGCTGGACCGGCACTACACGTTGGAGCACCACACCCCAGGCTGGTCGTCAAACCACTCCACCGTCTTCTCCCTCACAACCGACTGCGGTATGAACCAGTACATTTTACTAGATCTGTACCGACAGTACAGCTCGTGGCTGCGTACACGGGATGCCGTGGACGCAGCGGGTGCCGCCAGCACCGACGCGGCGGTGCAGCGAGTTGTCGCGTCGATTTATCTCGGCTTTGACACGGCGAGTGCGTCGATCCCGGCTGCGCTGGAGGAGCGACTGCAGCTGATGCGCGCTGATCAGAGTCCCATGCTCGGTGTCGACTTCACGGCCCGCTTTCCCGCGCGCTTCGTCGCCGTCTACGATGGGCTGCTGAACAGCACCGCACGCGCGCAGCTGGCGTCGGTGGAGCTGACGACGAAGGCAAATCGTGACAACCTGGCACTGACGTCCAATCCTGCATGGGAGCAAGAGCGGCGGAAGGTCGTGGAGGCGGTGTACGACACTGCGCTGGCGGAGCTGTCGGCCATGGCGGCGGACTTCTTTATCTTAACAAACGTGGGTGTTTTCCGTGGCGGTATGCTGTCTGCAGTGTCCATGAACGTCGTGCTGCGTCGCTGGGGCCGTGGGCTGCCATGCCACGGTGTACTGCCAGGCTACGTGGAGACGTACAACACAGCTGTGTGGGTATAAACTTTTTTTTTCCTTTGCTGTGCAGCTTTTTTAGCTGCGCGAGTGTTTCATAAAGACGGCTAGGCAACTTCTTCCCTTTATTTTTATTGTAACGCATCTCCGATGACGCTCTCTCGTGTGTTCTTCTAAGAGGTGCAAGCTCGTACGAAGTTTGTTGCGTTTACTTTATTTGCACGAACTGAGAGGTTGACGTACACTAGTGTCGCGGCGCTTTGTTTTTTGCTTCTCTTCTGCTTGTTTCCTTTTTATTTTCTCTCTCGGCAGGTGTCAAGTAGACTCGCCTTGGATCAAAGACGCAGGCCAAGGTTCACACAAGCCTGACGCGTTGAGGGCGGCCAACTTGATTTCACAACACTCTTCCTTTGCCTTTTTTTTTTCTGGATTGAATCCTTTTTTAATTGCGGGTGGGAACTTATACACCAAGCTACCCGGTGCAAAGTCGGTTGGAAACAACAACAAAAAAAACCCAAGTTACTCCGTTGTCAATGACACACTAAAAACAAACAAACAAAAAAAGAGAGAAAATCGAACGTGATGCTCACCCACTTCCACGCAGCGAAGTCAAGGCTGCCAAGGAAAGCAGACCTGCGCCGTAAAGTGTTGACGGTCATAGCAGTTCTCTTCAAAACGGAGTCTTGAACATGTCTTGCGCCTTTTTTTTTTAAAGTGACTCCTTTATTCACTTCCAATGCTCCATTTCTCTCTCTCTCTCTCCGTCTTTCGTGCTGACGCGCCTCTCCGCTGCTGTTCTGACAACAAAGGCTATTTTTTGTTTTTCTCTTTCACGAGAAGCTGGCCAGGAGGAAAAGAAGTGTTTCTCTGTTCATCAAGCCGCGGATACTGTTTACTCTTACATTCGATCTTTCCACGGAAGGAAAAAACCAGCAATAACACAAACTTAAAAAAAACAAAACGACATAATCTAATTTATATATACTTTTCTCTTTTGGTTTAAAGAACATCCGTACAAACGGCGCTGTTAACGAGCTGTTAGATTTACTGAGAGTACTGTTCTTTTTTTTTTTTGCACGTCAGTAATAACGGAAACCTTTTCCCGCCCTCCCTCACGTAGTTTTTTTTTTCATTTTTCAGTTTTCTCGTTCGATCGCATCTCACAGTTCTATTTTTTTTGTTGCATTACTTTCTTTTTTTATTTATTTTCAGTTTCCCGTCTTTTTCTCTTCTTGTAAATTTATTTCTTTTTGTGATGCTGAGGCTACGTGGCACAGTAAAACCCGCCAGCCCAGCCGCAGTGTCACCGACCACGAAATCAAACGACGACAGCCACTCCCTCTCCAACGTCCCCTCAGAGGAGTTCTTCGACCCGTACTTCGCAGCCACTGGGCTGTTGCCATCGAACTACACAGAGCAACGCGACACGTACGGCTTCAAGGGGGAGAGTCGTTTCTTCGAGCGCAGTCCGGTCAGTAGGGTGGAGAGTCCGCACAGCGTGCCGCACGCGTTTCCGAACGTGCTGGTGGGCGGCAACGTGGACCGTGCAGGAAATAGAATAAAAGCAGCGCACGACAACGCAGGGCTGCAGCCGCCGCCGTCGCCTGGCGTTCGTGTGCTTGAAGTGCAGACCTGGCGGCGTCTGTGGCGTGGGACAGTGCGCTGGCTGCGAGAGCGAAGACTGAAGAACCGTAACAACAACAACAACAACAACAACAACAACAACATCAACAACGTCGATGAAATTATCCCTGCGACGGCATACGCTGTTTTCGAGTATCTGCGCGGTGGCGGCCATCTGGAGAGATCGCGTAACGTGTGCCGAATGTGCCGAATGTGGCGTCTGGCGCCTCTGTGTCTGTGCGGCCTTCTCCTTCTCTTAGTTCTCTGGTGTACGTGCTCAGTGCATGACGGTGATGTTGTCTGGTGGCCCGCACCCCTGCCGGCACTGCCGCGGAGCGGACTCGCACAGGCGGTCGTCGTCCAGCATGCCAGTGCAGCGCGTCGTACGCAGTTGCCCATGTCGCAAGCCATACGCCAAGATACATTGACCTCGTGGACACTCCACGTTGTACCACGTGCGTCTGGCGATGGTGTAGAGGGCAGTGCCTGGAGCTCTGCAGTGCGCCGCGCTGCTGCGGACGTGGACGGCGACGTGGAGTACCTAGATGACACGGGTGACGCTGCTGCTACTGCTGCTGCTGCTGCTGCGGGTGCAGATGATGATGTGCCGTCACGTGTGCAGCGGGCGATGGCCAACTTGGATCGACAGGGCCCGTACGCCGTTTTCGCCACCGCGGACGCCCCGCTGGGTCGCATCGGTCCGTTAGTCCTCGCAATACGCAGCGTGACAGACGACGTGGAACTGCACGGCGAGCTGCCGCAGTGGTCCTGGCTGGCACGCACCACCCAAACCACCCACCACCGCCGCGGAAACCCCTCCCTAGTCGTTCCATCGGCCGAGGCAGGTGTGAAGCCTGTGCGAGGAGAACGCGTTGTGGGCGGTGGTGTAGCGTGTACCGACGTGCCACGTGCTGCGCGGTGCATCGCAGTCATGGGCATTCCCTCCGTGGATGGCCCGCGGCACGCACAGCGGCGGGAGGCGCAGCGAGCTACGTGGATGCGCTACCGCGACGTCGCCACACACGACCGTGGCTTTGTTGGGTCACTGCTGCCTTTGTACGTCTTTGGTGCGCAGCCATCGCGAAGGCATGCGCACGAAACACACGAGGGTCCGGTGGACCGACGCGGTGACGCGCACAGCGCAGACGCCTACCTGCCGACTGGGGCGGAGTTCCGTGATGCAACTGAGTTCTACAAGGCGTGGGATGACAGCCACCGCCACCATCACCACGGCGACAGCCACAACACGCCGAACAACGACCACCACAGGGGCGATGGTGCGACGAAGGCGTTGCACGTGTACAGCATGAAATCCTATGTGCAGCGCCGCATGTCGCTGCGACCGGACTGGCGCACCCATGACGCCTGGACTTCCCCTTGTTCCCACATCCGTCCGTACACGGTGCACGATCACCCCGACGCAGCAAACCGCACGCCGTCTCTCGCAGTCGCGCGCGATGAGCTTCACCTGCCCGTCACCCCGGCCTTCACCAGCGCTGCACAGCACATCTGCACCGCCTCTGCGGCGCTGTGGCAAGAAGCCTTGACGCACAAAAACGTGTTGTGGGTGGACATGCTAACGGATCAGGGCCCTACGGTAGAGGATGGATCGGACGATGGCGGGAGGCGAAGCACTTTGAGGGAGGTGGGCATGACGCAGAAGCTGATCCTGTGGTTGGCGTACGCCTACCACGCATTTCCGGACGTGCCCTACATCGTGACGGGCGATGATGACACCTACGTGAAGGTGCCGCAGCTCCTGCGCGATGTGCGGCACGTCCACGTCAGTGCGCACCGCAGCAATGATAGAGCACGCGACCAAAAAACGAAGAAGGCAAACGACGGAGAAATCAACACACAACCACCACCAGCAGCAGCAGCAGCAGCAACAGCGGGAAACATCGTTGAGGAACTGCATGACCGGGAGGACACGGAGTCACCACCACCACCACCACCACGACACGATGCCTCCGTCAGCGAGCTACCGCCCCGCGCTGCAGCCGTCGCCGACAGCGTCTCTGGTGCATCATCGCGGTGCGTGTACTGGGGGCTGTTCCGTGGCGCTATAGAGGAGGGCACACTCTATGCTGATGACATGCTGTTTCTGCTGGACCGCCGGCTGGCGCGCGTCATCCTGGAGACGCCTACGCTGCTTGCAAGCGCTCACACAGCACCTGAAGACGCGAAAGCGCTGGACAGCTTCGAGGATTCGGCCACGCTGGACCTGGTGCGGCTCGCCACGTTACCCATTCACCCGTACCTGCGCCGCTACTACCGTGCTACTCGAATGGACACAAAAAGTGTTTTTGTTGCACACACGTTAAACGCACGCCACCTCCACGTGCGGGCGGTTTGCGGACACCATCCTCTCACTTATGTGGCGGAGGGTGCCGCGCGTTTCCACGCGTTGCAGCACGGACCCTCGACCAGCAGTCGCAGCAGCAGCGGCAGCCACGGCGTGGTGACGTGGGCCTCCACCGTCGTCCACCGCTGCACCTCGGCTGACATGCGTTTTCTTCACTTCTTCTTCCACCACGAGTCTGCCCTGAGGGTCGCGTCTGACCTGCGCGGCGACGAGGTTTTGCTCGAGGCGCAGCAGACACAGGCAGAGGACGTCGGTCAAGCAAAGAGTGCTGCCTGGGCTCGTGCCTTCCTCGACAGCCGCTATGACGGGTGGGATGCCCTGCCACCCGCACAGTGGGTGGCGCACGGCGGCACCGCGGCGGCAAAGCAGAAGGCGGACGTGGTCACTGTGGTGGATGGCGTGGCGGTGTACGACGTGCCGTTTCCTGCGTCGCCGGCGGAGCAGCGTGCCGATGCTGATTTGTGGATGGCCAGCCCACACAACAAGATACGGAGTGGAAAGTACGTACGCCTTGAAGAGGCGTGAAGCGAACGCTTGCTTTTTTCTTTTATAGAAAAACGAAAAAAATTAATAACAGCAATTAAAAAAAATATGTTGACAGCGAACGAAGCAGCAGCAATACGTGCCTAAGGTAAGAACTATTGTGCATGCTTAAAAGTATTACCGACGTTATGCATTCATTTCTTTTTGTTTTTCCTTCGATTCCCGATTGTGCTACATATCACTGCTCCGGGGTTTTAAGTGTAGCAGAGAGTGGTCGGGTCTTATTTTTTTTTCCTGTTTCTTCTTCGTGCTGTTGATGTCCTTCAGTCCAGCAAGACCGTAGCAGCATCTTTTTATTTTCCCTTTTAAGCCTTTTTATTTTCCCTTTTATTTTCCTTTTTTTTTGCCTTAAAATCGTTCGTATTGCTGAATTTATGTCTTCTTGCACCTCTCCGCAGAGCGTCCACTACGTGTAGACCTCTACACAACTCTTTACGGCTTTTTCGTAGATGCCGGTGTGCTCGCTTGCAATAAGTCTTTTTTTTCTTTCAACCTAGTGACAGCGCCGCTCAATCGTTTGTTTGAGTCGGTCACCCTCAAAAAAAATCAAAAAAAATCCAATCAACAACCACAACCACAATCACATGTAAAAATAAAAGACTGCCAGACCCACACACCGTGTGTGAGGGTGTGTTGATGACGTAGCAAGGTGGTCGTAAAAGAGCTTGCTTTTGCCGAAAGGCAATCACCGCTTGGCTACGTTTGTAGCTGAGCAAACGATCAGTGTCCGTTTTTTACTGCGCACGCTTGTGTTTCTCTGAGCCAACCTCTTTGCTCACCTCTACTTGCTTCTACTCCGATTTCTCTTTTTTTTTGTCTTCCCTTCTCTTCTCCAGTGGTGAACGTTTCAAAAGACACGTTGGCACTTTGTTGCTGGCACTAATTAAAAGAAAAAAAAACCTCTTTGAGTAAATAATCTGCGCCAAAACACGCATCTGTGGCTCTCCTTTTCGTTTTTGCCTTTTTCCTTTTTTTCTTCTGGTGTCGACCGTTAGCGCACGCCGTCGTCAAACCATTTTCTAAACGAAGAGACTAGCCGGTGCAGTAGAAGCCACGCACCCAAGCAACGCTGCGGTCCACGAACTCGGCCTCTCTCCTTCGCTCTTCCTATCTTTTTTTTTTCTTGTCGCACACACTGCATTTCACGTTCGTCATGTTCACAAGCAAGAGCGCTCATCGCGGGCAGCAGCCCCCGCTGACGCCGAGCAAGGACGCAGAAGACACAAAAGACGCAAAACCGCTGTTCTCTACCCTGTCCTCCACGCTGGCGCTCAGGGGCAGCAAGAGCTACCGAAGAATGCTACTGGTGCTTGTGTCGCTCATCGCGACTGTTGGCCTTGTCCTGGTGTACGCCGTCGTGCATCAAGATAGATCGGTCGACTACCCGAGCCCGTCCACGAGACTTGACAGCACGGGGGACTGGAATGCGTCGTGGTCGGTGCTCGTCTCTCATGAGAACCCGTTGAGCTTCCTGGACGAAGCGCAGGTGAACATGCGCGACAACAAGTCTGCCGCGACGACGGTGCTGCGGCGCACGCAGCTGCCGTCGTGGACGATGCACGTGGTGGAGGCGGAGTGCATCGAGTGCCTTGACAGCGCGAGCCACACCGCGGCGCTGCCGCTGGAGCTGACGGACCTCCGCGAGGACTCGGAGCTCGAGGATTCGTCGGAGAATCTCACCGTCTTTGCCACCCCCGCCGCCCCGCTGGGGCTGGCCGGGCCAATGCTCTTTGCCATGGCGAGCGTGACGGACGACGTGGACGTGGCGGCGGAGCTGCCGAAGTGGAGTTGGGTGTCGAAATCCTACCAGCTGCGGCGCCACTACACCAACGCGACGACGGCCGAGGCGGCGGAGGAGAACACCGGCGTCGGCCCCACAAACACCTTCACCCCCACGCCCTCGTACTTGGTGGTGATGGGCATCCCTTCCACCGACCAGCCCGCGCGAGCTGCTCTGCGCGACGCGCAGCGGGCCACCTGGCTCGCCTACCACGAAGTCGCGCGCAGTGCGAACAACTTCACCGGGGCGGTGCTGCCCCTCTACCTCTTTGCCGCCGCAGAGCGCAGTCCGTCCGCGGCCGGGTCAGCGACTTCGGCCGGTATCACAGACGTCTCTGCGCTGACGCCGACGCTGGCGGAGTACGAGGCTGCCTCGGCGCTCCACTTCATCAACGGTGCCCCGGGCTACGTCTCCCCGACGTACGCGGAGCGGCGGGTGCGGCTCATCGGGGACGTGACCAGCGTCGGTGCCGGGGATGCGCGTCTGGCACAGACGCCGTGCCTGCGTATCGAGTCACGCGTCGTCGGGGGTGCGGGGGCAGCCGTCACGGCGTTAAATGGCACGTGGTCGGCGAAGGTCGGCGCGGCGCTGTCGCTGCCCGCGTTACCCGCCGCGGTGTCCGCCGCGGAGTACATCTGCCACGCCTCGACGGCGTTGTGGCAGGAGGCGCTGCAGCACCGGAATATGATTTGGATCGACATGATGACGGACCGCCGTCCTACGCAGAAGCGGGAGCTCGGCGAGCAGAAGAGTTGGGGCATGCCGATTGAAGTCGGCATGACGCAAAAACTCGTCTTGTGGCTTAGCTACGCCTACCAGGCGTTCCCCGATGTGCCGTACATCATGAAGTGTGATGACGACATTTACATGAAGGTGCCGCAGTTCCTGCGCGATCTCCGGCACATCCGAGGCGGGTTTGACGAGGCTTTTCCACCGGCCTCCCCGGCGACGCGCGACCCGGTGGGCGTGGCGGCGACGGAGGAGTGCATTTACTGGGGCATGCTCGTGCGCAACAAAAACCTTGCGCCGCTGAAGTACAACGGCGGGATGGCCTACCTCCTCCACCGCCGCATCGTCCAGGCTTCGCTGGAGCTCACAGATGAGCTGAGCAGCACGATCGTCCACTTCGCCGTCAAGCCCTTTAACGAGGCGCTCGCCTCGCAGTACCACGCCATCATCTACGACGCCGAGGATGCGTTTGTTGGCCGAATGGTGCGCGAGAAGCGCGCGCGGGTGCAGGCCGTGTGCCCGCTCCACCGACTTGCATTCATCTCCGAGGTGCAAGACCGCGTCGGCGACAAGCCGAAGCCGCGGCGCCGCAACAAGATCGGCTGGTCAGCCGTGGTCGTGCACCACGTAACACCGTACGACATCTACGCCTTGCACTACTACTTCCAGCACGAGCACGAGGAGGCGGAGCGTGTGGCACGAGGGGTGCGCAAGGCAGAAATCAAGGCGCGCAATGCGGCGGCGGCGTGGGTGGAGGCGAACATACCAAAGACGGCAGGTAATGGTGGCAGCATGCCTCGCCTGTCGTGGCGTCACCCCGATGCGATGCCGAGCGCACAGAAATCCGAGGACGATGGGGTGTACGTTTATAGCATTTCGTACGAGAAGCGAGACTTTGATGCAGCGGACATCTCGCACACATCGATCGTACCGTAATTTGAAGAAGAGGGAAAAGAACATTCTCACGAGAGAAAGATCGTCAGGCAGGGCTTAGTATCGATTGTCTTTCATTTTGCAACGTGGCAGTTCCCCCTCCTGTCCTTTAAAAGTTGCTGCTTCGCAAAAATGTCACTGACTACTTTTTTTTTTAGCTATATTGACGTCTCTCTTTGTGTTTGTTGCGGCTGTCTTGGTTTTTTTTTCCCCTTCTCAGCTCTCCATTTCCTCTGTCTTTCTCCTCTTAGCAGAATGAGCGTAAAAAGCTCATTTTTTTTATCCCTTGCCTGTTTTCACAATTTTTTTTTTTTGTACAACGAAGGTTGCTCTGCGTGTGTCGGCAAGTATTATTATTCTCACTTTTTTTTTCGTTTGGCTGCCTCAAGCGAAGTTAATAAAAAGCCTAAATAGTCCTTGCTCGACAGTCATTCCTACCTCAATCTGCCCTTCCATCATTTCCTTTCTCACTTTTGCCATTGTTGTGTTTTTCTCATTGCAGGTGTTTCTCGTTATATGAGCTACGTGTTGTACTCGGGTTGAGAAAATTTTTTTTTTTAAGTTTCCATTGACTACCATTTAGTGCTTCTGTTTCTCTTGTCTTCTCGTTCTTTGATGGCTGATACGCCATCTACTTTACCTTTTTTTTTTCTCTGCTGCTAGTCTTCTCCTAGCCATGAATACCTTTGACGAACTGCACTTCTGGTCGGCAAACCAGCAGCTTTTTAAAATATACAGATTCAAGTGCTTAATCGTTCACTCCTTCTGTTTTTCTGCGCGAAAAAAAAATGTAAACTTTTTCGGGTTCTCTGTTCTCTGTTCTCTGTTCTTTTTTTTCTTCTTGCGATACCTCAAATGAAATGATGACAGTAGGACGATCCGTGTCCAAGCAAGCTGTAAAAAAAAAAAAACAGCATCAATAATAGCATTCTGTTACCGCACTGTGTGCGATCTACGTAGGGCGATTTCAAGCAAGAAATCATTTTTGTGAGCGACACTGCCGTTTAGTAGGATTCAGTAGAACGTAAAAAACGAAAATAGAAGGATCATTTGTTTCTTAGGCTCACATTGGCATCATTGGGCTTCTTTGTTTGCTCAGAAGCGCACGCTTCTGTGTCGCACTGGTACCTTGACACACTGATCCTCTGTTTCACGTTCAACGTGTGACGACGCTCTGCTATCCGTTACGTCACTCCCTTTCCGCCCTTTTATCTTTCAACCTTGTTCTTTCTTCTATTCCCCCGTTTTTCCTGCCTGCGTGCCTGCCTACTGCTGCCCAAATGCATATACACCTGTGCCAACCCTTTTCGACGAACCACGCTCGGCTCTCCACTCCGCAGAAGAGACGAAGGACGCTTCTTCGCTTTTCTTCTTCTTTCGTTTTCTTATTTTCTAAAAAAAAAAAAATAGCGTCCATCCTCTACCGACTACAAACACAAGTACATCCATAAGAATAAAGCTACAAAAAAAAGCAAAACCTAAACTACCTTACCTTCAATCCCATTGACTGTGAAGTACAACCTACATCTGAGCACCGACGACACGCAGTCATGTCCTCGAATGGTTTTCTTCGCGAGCGTAGCACCAGGAATATGGACTCTCCACACTCCACACGCTCTTCCCCTGCCGGCACACCGAAAGGATCCGCCATAAACCGCTACTCCGGTTTAAAAAAAAATCTGCTGTGTGGCGTCTACGGCAAGATCGCACTGATGCTTACGGTGTGTGCGGTGATGTTCCTCATGTGGACCACCATCCTGTCGTCCACCGACTGGCTCAAGGACGACCTATCCGTGTCACCAAAGACCTGGCTGTCCATGGTGGGCCTTGACACACCAGTGGAGAAGACGCAGTACGGGGTCCAGATCGACAGTGCCTCGGACCTGCTCTCGCCGAACACCACCGTTTCCCTCCCACCCTTCAAGGACCTGTGTGAGTGGATCAGTGGCAGCCACACGCTGTCGATGGCCCGCACAGGTGCAATGCCGCTGTCGATCCTCGCCCGCGATCCCGATGCCCGCGCGCAGGTCGAGAGCGCGTTTGAGCGTTTCGATCACATCCCGGCGGAGGGCGGTGCAGCGGGGGAGCGGTGGAACACCGCAACGGGACTGCCCGTCGTGTCGGAGCGGACGGGTAACGAGGTGAAGGTGCGCTTCTTGACGGTCACCAACCGCACCGATGCGACGACGCACTTCGCCACCGTCGCGGCTTCGATGGCTGGTGTGCGACTGGAGATGGCTGGCCTCGGCTTGAAGAACTTTTCTTTAATGAAGCGGCTGAGCATTCTGGTTTCGTATGCACAGCGCGAGAAGTTAACGGATGCCGACGTCATCGTGGCGACGGACGCGGATGCGGTGATGAGCGGCGAGGACGCGGAGGGCTTCTTCGCCGCCTTCGTGGCCTCCACAGCCGCGAGTGAGGCGGAGCACATGTCGTACCGTCTGCGCGACATCCGCATTGGCAAGCGGTTGACACCGGTGATCTTCAGCGCTGACCGGACGTGCGAAATGACACAGGCCTTCACAAACACGCAGTGCCGCCGGGCGTACAAGAAGGTGTACGACCTGCGTGAAGAGTGGGTGTCGACGTGCAATGAGTCACTGCAACGCAACTACAACAAGTACGCTTTCAAGTATTTGAACGCGGGTGTGATGGTGAGTCGTGTGTGGGCCCTGCGCCTACTGAACACGACCCTCTACACCCTTGCGCAGACGGCGAAGCCGAAGGTGCATGGCCCAGAGTGGTGGTGCGACCAGACGGCGTTGGCTGGGCTTTATCTGGACTCACTGCGGTGGGAGCTGGAGAGTCACGCGTGGGACGGCAAGCCCGGGGTTGTGTCCAAGAAAATGCGCGGGTACGTGTTTCCGCCTCCTCAGCGGCCATCGGGTGGTCGTGGGCCGTACAACCTTCCACCTGGTCTGCTCGGTATCGACCAAAGCACGGTGCTCTCGGCCATCCTAGACCACGACATGACGAACAAGATTCTCTCCGGTATCCGCGACAAGCTGAACCAGCTGACGACCGACCCGCAGGGCAAGTCGACCGCCAACCTCAAGCGCGAGCTCTCGGCGGAGATGTCGGAGACGGGCGTGGTGCGGTCGAGCCACCGCCTCTCCATCTCACCGCGCAAGCACATAGACTGTGAAGGGACGCACCTGCGGCCGCCGGAGTGCGCCTACCGTGACGCGGTGTGGGGCCTCCCCGAAGACGCGAAGGTGGTCGTGCCGCTGCTGTGGCACTACGCGGGTGGTGAGAAAACGGACCGCTTCGCACGCTCTCGCTCTGTCTTCCCCTGGTACACGCCGACGCTGATCAACACCGATGCACTGCAGAACCTCGTGCACGTGTTTGCGAACCTGCCACCGACGCGTGCCTTACTCATCGACCCCGCCACCAACTGTGAGGCTTACATGGGACCGGCGGGTGTGCTGCCGCACAACGCCACGGATGACGTGTCCGTGCTTGATATGTGCCGTACTACTGTCCTCAAGTCTTCCACGTAAAGCCTCAACAACAACAAATAAGCAAAATAATGAATTCTTCAGTATTGCGCGGCATGCCGTGCAACGTCCGTTGCAGATGTGGCATTGCTTTTTGTTTTTTTAATGGCACTAGCTTTCTTTTATTTATTTATTTGTTTTACCTTAGTATTTTTTTTTCTTTCTTCTACTTTTCAGTTAACGTTCACGCGTGTATTCACATACGTGAAAGGGAATCAAAATGGAGAACGAAAAGAAAACAAACAAACACACGAACAAAAAAGCAATACGGCACAGTTGTTGTCGTACCTTCGTCTCCTTTTTTCTTTTTGTGTTCTTTTTCTCTTACTTGCCGAATGTTGACGGGCATTCAATCCCATTCCCTCCACTCCAAATGTCTCAGAAAAAAAAAAAGAATCTGCTCAAAATCTGCGTGTGTATTTCTGTCACCTTGGGTTCCGGGGACTCATCCATTTTCCCATCAGCATAAACTTATTTTCCTTCATGATTTTTGATTTAAGCAATAAATTAAAGTGTTCATTTTCCCCTTTTTTTTTGCTGATGCGTGCTATAATTTCTGTTTTTTTTATTATAGTTTTTTTTTCTCCTACCGCGTTCCTGTACGTGGCGGATGCTGTACAGTTGCGCTGCGATGCTTCTAGGTAAAGTGCTTTGCACAAACGCTGTCTTCGAAATCTGCCAATTTGAATTTCTCATATTTATACGTTTAAAAAAAAAAGAGAAGAACAAGAAATAATTAAGCAACAACAACAAGAGATCACAGGGCTGTGAAGAGGGAGAGAAAAAAGTTCACCTGGTTTTAGAACTCTCCTTTTGATCTTGATGACGTTTGTCACGCGATGCTGAAGCGGAGCTGCAAGCATCGGTGGTACCCGGCATCGACCGGCAGGCTGCGTTGTTGTGATGGGCGAATAGCACTGCATGCAAGCCATTTCCGTATGCGAACCAACCAAGGCTATTTAGTAGGTCAAACGCTTCGCCGGCTACAAAGGAAAAAGCGTGCAAAAAAAAAAGGAAAGGGCAATGTGGCAGCTTTCAAATCACTTCTGGCTTGGAGTGAGAGACGGTAGGAAAAGAAAAAGAGAGCATTCACGTCACTCCAGTCGCCTCTACTGTACTCCCGCTACTCAACCACCGTATTCCCCCTTTTCTTCTTCTTCTTCTCCTTCCCCTTGTCACATTCCCTCGTTTCTCTGTATCCTCTCCCACGCCCGTGTATGTGTGTGTGTGTGTGTGTGTGTGTATGTGTGTGCTGTCGTCGTCACGTTGTGACTTCTGCACGGCAAAGAAAAAAAAAAAACGTGTCTGTTTTCTATCACTTTTTCCAGAAAAGGGAGACGACACTCCTCACCTCAAAAGACCACCGAGCCATTGTCGCTCAAACGCGCAGAACAGCACTGTACCGTCGAAATAGTCAACGATTGTGCATTTCTGCTGGTTTTTTTTACTCCTTTATTTTTCTTTGACTTTTTAAAATACTATCTCTCCTCTCTTGATTCTAGTGGACGTGAACGTCGTGACACGCAGAAAAAATGACCTCCGGTGCCCTGCAGCGTGAGCGGGGTGGCAAGACGGGGGACGCGCCGCAGTCGTCCTCCACGACCACCACCACCAAGAGCGCACACGCCTCCCGCCTCACAACCGCAGCACAGCGCCACCTCCTGTCTGGTGGGCGCGGCAGGGTTGCACTGCTGCTGACGATGTGCGCTGTGGTCTTCTTCATGTGGACCAGCGCACTGGTGCCTACGGCGGCGGTGGTGGAGGACGACGCAGTGCCACCGAAGGAGTCGATGCCGCCCTTCACAGTGCTGCAGGGACAGGACCGCAACACGACGGGTCGTCGCGGCTGCACAGTGCCGGTGAACGCGTCCTCGCGTCTTCTGTCACCCAACGCTTCCGTTCTCTTCGATCCTTTCAAAGACCTGTGTGAGTGGATCAGTGGCAGCCACACACTGTCGATGGCAACGACGGGTGCGATGCCGGCGGCTGCGTTTGCTGAAGACGCCCAACTGCGTGCGCAGCTGGAGAAGGCGATGGGCCGCTTCGATCACATCCCGGCGGACGGCGGTGCGGCGGGGCAGCGGTGGAGCGCTGCGACGGGACTGCCCGTCGTGTCAGAGCGGACGGGTAAGGAGGTGAAGGTGCGCTTTCTGACGGTGTCAAACCGCATTGACCCGACAACGCACCACGCGACGGTCGCTGCTGCCATGGCCGGTGTGCGACTGGAGGTGGTGGGCATGGGATGGCAGCACTTCTCCTTCATGAAGCGGCTGAGCATCATGGTGTCGTACGCTGACAACGAGGGGCTCTCCGATGCCGACGTCATCGTGGCGACGGACGCGGATGCGGTGATGAGCGGCGAGGACGCGGAGGGCTTCTTCGCCGCCTTCGTGGCCTCCACGGCTGAAAATGAGGCGGAGCACATGTCGTACCGTCTGCGCGACATCCGCATCGGCAAGCGGCTGACACCGGTGATCTTCAGCGCTGAGTGGTCCTGCTGGATGGTACAAGCCTTTAGTCGTACGCAGTGTCCAAAGGCGTATAAGAAGGTGTACGACCTGCGTGAAGAGTGGGTGAGATCCTCTGACGAGCTACTCCAACGCAACTTTAATTGGTACGCTTACAAGTATTTGAACGCGGGTGTGATGGTGAGTCGTGTGTGGGCCCTGCGCCTACTGAACACGACCCTCTACACCCTTGCGCAAACGGCGAAGCCGAAGGCTGAAGGAAAGAAGTGGTGGTGTGATCAGACGGCACTCGGTGGGCTTTATCTGGACTCACTGCGGTGGGAGCTGGAGAGCCACGCGTGGGACGGCAAGCCCGGGGTTGTGTCCAAGAAAATGCGCGGGTACGTGTTTCCGCCTCCTCAGCGGCTATCGGGTGGTCGTGGGCCGTACAACCTTCCACCTGGTCTGCTCGGTATCGACCAAACGACAGTTTTTGCAATGAATCTGGGAGAAGTGTACGCGGCCAACATGCAGTCTACTATCCTTGACGAGGTAAGCAGGCTGACGACGAGCGAGCAGAACACAACAACGTCTGCTGACGGAAGAGGGCTGCTGGCGGAGACGTCGGTGATGGGTCTTGTGCGGTCACGGCATCGCCTCGTCGTGGCACCGCGGGCGCACATCGACTGCGCCGGCGTCACCTCAAGTCCGCCGGAGTGCGCCTACCGTGACGCGGTGTGGGGCATCCCTGCGAACACGACAGCGGTGGTGCCGCTACTGTGGCACTACTCCGGTACAGCGAAGGAAGCCCGTTATGCGCAGACGCGTCCATTTCTCCCCTGGTACACGCCGACGCTGATCAACACCGATGCCTTGCAGAAGCTCGTGCGCGTGTTTGCAAACCTGCCACCGATGCGGGTTTTTAGAATCGACCCGACAACGAACGATGGTGTCTACATGGGAGTCGCGGGTGTGCTGCCGCACAACGCCACGGACGACATGCCGATGGTGGACATGTGCCGTGTGTTAGTGACGAAGTGAGAAGTGTTATGTCTATTTCACTCTCTTTCAGGCTCAAATGAAGCGCGTGCTGTGTGCCGCATTGCGCGCCGGGAGCAGTATCACGGAACTTCTGTCACCTTGTCTCACGAGCTGATGGCACACAATTGGCCAACCGCAGGAAGCTTTTTTTTTCTTTATCTCCCCCAAGTGTTTTTCGCTTAAAGGGGACTAATTCACGCACTAGTCAATCAGACGATCTCTTTTTTAGGTGTTAGTTTATATATATATATTTTTTTTATAACCTTTTCTCCTTTCTCAATGTGCGCTTAACCCAATGACCTTTTGTTTTTGTTGCTCTTTTCACATTTCTTTTTTTTTGTTCTGTAGTGGCTTGCAGTTTCGAAACAGATCGGCGCTACTGTCCAGGTCTGCTTTCTTTCTTTTTTTTTTGTTAATGCAGCTGTAGTGAGAGAGTGTCATCCGAAGTGTTGTACGAAGCCATTTAGTACAACTACACTATTTTGATCGTCGTGGTTTTCAATGGAAGATGCCTCTTTTTTTCTCTTTTTTTTTATTGATCACGCCTCACGCCGCACGGCAAAGAAAAAAGAAAAAACTGCAACCGCAACCCCCCGACTGTGATTTGTGCCGTGTAAATGTTACCTAGAAGACATAAACCAGTTTTGTTCTTCTTGTTAGCCGGTGCAGCGATGAGCATTTTGGTTTTTATTTGCTGCCTTGAGTGAACCGCCAAAGGGTCAATGCATCACTGTCTCATCTCCTCACTGTTACCTCTGCTCCTTCTACCCTTTTTTTTTGGGCTGCTTTATGTCTTTTCTTTTGCATTTTTGTTTTGTTTTCTGTTCTCCTTGTGTTCTCACGTTCAGCCTCTCGGGTAGTTGACGATTCTATCAAGTCCGCTGCTGTGTCCTCGCATTACGTAGCGGAGGAGGAGAAAAGGAAGATTTCAGACACTGCTGTGTAATCCGCAGCCGCCGCCACTTTTTTTTTTTTCTCTGGGTGCGTCACAACTTTCAACTTGATGGGAAAAGAAGAAAAAAGAAAAAGAAAGAAGTGCAGCTCATAAGTTTCTACTCCGTCAGGTTTTCTTCTTTTTTTTTTACAGTTATTCGTACTTCTGTTCTCTCATTGAAAGGCTAACAAAGATCAAGAAGAGAGTGCTACTTCGTCCACACACACACACACACACACACACGCACAAAGCCATCGCTAGCTGCGTTGCTTACTAACATGCTTCCTCGCGAGCGTAATGGCGCAGATGTGGACTCCTCTCCCTCGTCCACCGGAGGCTCTGGCAAGGGCTCATCGACACCCAACCGTCCAAGTGCTCGGAAACAAATTCTCTCCGGCATGTACCGCCCTTTTCTCCTGCTAGCGCTCTTGTGTGTGGTGATGTCGGTGGCGTGGACCAACACTCCACCTGCCGTTGACACGACGGCCGCGGAGCTGCCAGCGAGTCCGCTCAAGTCCTACTTGTTCGGCACCACACATACAGAGAACGGCACAAGGCAGCCAGAGTTGGTCACCGTCCATCGTCGTGAGGTGGCAGGGCTGGTGTCGCCTGGGTTGTCGGTGCACTCCCCACCCTTCAAGGACCTGTGTGAGTGGATCAGTGGCAGCCACACACTGTCGATGGCAACGACAGGTGCGATGCCGGCGGCTGCGTTTGCTGAAGACGCCCAACTGCGTGCGCAGCTGGAGAAGGCGATGGGCCGCTTCGAGCACATCCCGGCGGACGGCGGTGCGGCGGGGCAGCGGTGGAGCGCTGCGACGGGACTGCCTGTCGTGTCAGGGCGGGCAGACGACGAGGTGAAGGTGCGCTTTCTGACGGTGTCGAACCGCATTGACCCGACGGTGCACTTTGCCGCCGTCGCTGCGGCCATGGCCGGCGCACGGCTGGAGGTGGTGGGCATGGGATGGCAGCACTTCTCCTTCATGAAGCGGCTGAGCATCATGGTGTCGTACGCTGACAACGAGGGGCTCTCCGATGCCGACGTCATCGTGGCGACGGACGCGGATGCGGTGATGAGCGGCGAGGACGCGGAGGGCTTCTTCGCCGCCTTCGTGGCCTCCACGGCTGAAAATGAGGCGGAGCACATGTCGTACCGTCTGCGCGACATCCGCATCGGCAAGCGGCTGACACCGATTCTGTTCAGCGCTGAGGCGACTTGCTGGGCCTTCAACACCTTTCGAAAAGGCACCTGCGTACCTGGGTATATGTCCGTGTACGACCTGCGTGAGGCGTGGGTGAGGGCATCCAACGAGTCACTGCAGCACGACTTCGCACACCACGCTTTCAAGTTTTTGAACGCGGGTGTAATGGTGAGTCGCGTGTGGGCCCTGCGTCAGCTAACCACCGCGTTCCACCGGTTTATCCCCACCTTCAAGCCAATCCGGCGTCGTCGCTACTGGACGTGCGACCAGAGCGCCTTTGCCTCCCTCTATCTGGACCTGCTGCGGTGGGAGCTGGAGAGTCACGCGTGGGACGGCGCACCGCAGGCGCTGTCGGAGGAGCAGTGGTCGAAGCTTCTCTACCGCCCAAGTGGTCCCCTGCAGGAAGGGCGTGGTCCGCACGGGCTGATGCCGGGCCTCATCGGTCTGGATCCCTACACCCGGCTGTCCCTCACGATTGAGCGCTCCCTGAACAAGAAGAACGCCTTCGGCTTCCCCGGCAACCCCATCAACTCCATTGAGAATCCCGAAGGCAGGCTTGCGCCGACGCTGGAGCGGGATATGCCGGGGGAGGTGTCGGTGATGGGCGTCGTCGCGACGCGGCAGCGGCTGAGCATGACGCCGCGCAGCCACGTGGACTGCGTTGGTGTCAGCCCGATTCCACCGGAGTGCGCCTACCGTGACGCGGTGTGGGGCATCCCTGCGAACACGACAGCAGTGGTGCCGCTGCTGTGGCACTTCGCTGGCGTAAACAAGAATGCGCGCTTTGCCCACTTCCGCGCTCTCTTCCCCTGGTACACGCCGACGCTGATCAACACCGATGCCTTGCAGAACCTCGTGCACGTATTTGCGAACCTGCCACCGACGCCGGCAGTGATGATCGACCCAGCGACAAATACAGACGCCTACATGACAGTGACGCGTGTGCTGCCGCACAACGCATCGAATGACGTTTCTGTCCTGGACGTGTGCCGTGCCTCTGTTTTGAAGTAGAGAAATCACCACAGCGGGGCGACTGCTGTCGCCGTACGTCGCTGTCGCTGTCTTTGTTTTTGCTCTTGTCTGTTTCTTTTTACCACGCTGACGATTGCCTCACGTCAGTGTTTTAGCTTTTGATTACCAAAGCTATCTCTAGTGATAAAGAGATGCGTACTTTTCTTTTTTTTCTTTTCTCTCATGTCAAAGTGTTCTTTTTTTTCTCCTTTTTCCTTACTCATTGATAAAGCTGCCACCGTTTTATGGTCAGCGACGCTTTTTTGTTTATTTGTTTGCCGGGTGTTTTTTCTTCTGTCTCTCTCGCCGGTCTATTCATGATAATGAAAAGGAAAACAGTGGTGAAGGCGAACAGTCGTTCTTTTGGTTAGACGCTGCGACGTCGTCCCACTTAGTTGACAGAAGGCGAGAGAATTATTCACCCGTACTTTTGTTTTTCCCTTGTTGCAGCTCCTCTAATTTTTTTTTTGGGGTTTTAATAGTTTGGCCCCTGTCCGTGCATTGTTGCCATAAAAGAAATAAACAGATTGACGTGATTTGCCAAAAGAAAAAAAAAAGAAAAAGAAAACTATTTTACATGCGAGGCTCAGAAATCCGGCTTTATGGTATTTGTCGAAGCTGAAGGGACGGTAGAAAAAGGAGTAGGTGTCTTCAATGAGCATTCCAGCTTTTTGAGTGTGTGACATGCCCAAACAACATTTTTTTTTTTCCTCACCAGCAGTTGTAGAGCCGCAGCACTGACGGCCAATGCAGGGTGAAAGGAGAAAAAAAACAACAACAACTCGACACCTATCTGCCTTCATGGCGTTGAAGTGCGTTGGGTTGAATTCGATCAACACGTTATTATTATTATTATTGCTTTGACTTCCGTGTCGCATCGCCTCCGTCATTCCTCATCTTTCTCACTGTCTCCACCCCCTCGTCATTCTGCATATTGAAACAAGCAGAAAAACTTCTTGCTCTGGACTTCCTTTTTTTTTGTCTTTCTTATCTCTTTTTTCCCCCCTTTCCTTCCTTTCTTTCCCCAGCTGACATCAGCTCAGTTTTAGCCGCAGCAAATCCCCTCTCAAAAAGTTCGGATCTCGTGGCTAGCGCTTCACAAGCTTCGTGAGAATTGTAAAAGTAAAAAAGAGAAGAGTTTCCTTCCTGTCATCGACAAAACACTGTAATATCTCCCGCTTCCTGGTGTTCTTCTCCTTTCCGTACACGTCCTTTTTCCTTTTGCACCTTATTTTCCATCGCTTTAGACAAATTTGTTCTTGGCAAAAAAAAGAAAAAACAACAACCTATTTTTTTCTTTTTTCCGATACTTTCTCCTCACTATCATTTCTCGTGTGTCTTGTCGTCTTCACTTTTTTTTCTCTATTTCTCTTGTCGAAAGGCATAAGAAAACAACAGCAACAAAGCAGCCAATTAAATTAAACTGTTGCTTCTTGTTCTAGTGGCCCTTTACTAACCGAACCCTCACGCGTTCTGTTGTGAGCTTTCAGTAGAAGAATATCTGATGTCGTTTTTCTTTTTGCTTTCCTTCCTTTCTTAATTTCGTTCGCGCTTTTGGTGCCGCGCGCTCTCTGATTTGTGGTAGCTTCTGGCAGTTTGGCCCTTCTTCTTTTTTTTTTTTATCTCCTCGAACGTGCTATTTTTTTTTCTTTTATTAAGTTTTTCCATTGAAGTCTAACAAAAAGAAAAAGTTCTTTTTAAGAGCTGCTGTGTCTGACTTTCAAACTCCTTTGCTACTATTTCTTGTTTTTAAACCTGTTTGCTTCCTTCCACGCGTCTGGCTTTTTTTTTTCTCTCCAGTCAGCTAACTTGTCCATTTGAACCTAAACGACAGTCTCTGAGGGTCTTTGTGCCCTTTTTTTTTGTGTGTTGTTCCTCTCGTGGTTACTCCGCGTGTTGAAAATTGTAAGTTGTTATATATATATATGACAAAAACAACAACAACAATAA
>AUXI01000184.1:0-34444 GCA_000482105.1 Crithidia acanthocephali | reverse complement strand
AGGTCGTTGACTCGAAGGTGTTTGCTCCTGGTAAGCTGTTCGTTGTTTTACCCCAAAAACAACAGTACATCTCTAGAGCCAAGAAGATCACACATCCTCTATTTTAGAGTTGTAAGCAAACACACAAAACAGGTTTTTAAAAGAAGGCAACAAAACTACTGCAGCACACACCATCCATGGCGTCCCCACACTATTCCACGCCGTACTCGCAGCTGAGCTACCCCTCCTACACACCCCTCTCCGTCATGCCGGCGAAGGCGGCCGACTCTCCACGGCTTGGCAGCAGCGGCGGCAGCGGGAACATCTACTACAATGCGCCTCTGCAGTATGCTCCCCAACAACAGCAGCATCAACACCGACCGCCGCACAGCAGCGGGGCCGACCTCCGCCTGCTGTGTGCCGCCGTGCAGCACGACGTGGCCCTTCAGAAGAGAGGCGGTGCCTCTTCTGCTGCACCGACACACGCGACACATGCGGAGGGGCCCCACGCCTCTGTCGGGCCCGGGTGGCCTACGCCGGACACCGCCAGTGCGCCGCGGCGCAGTGCCGGCGTGTCCCTCTTCTCCGCCGCTTCAACACGCACCAACGCACCGCTGTACGCTCCACCGCTGCAGGCATCACAACACTACGCACATCCGCAGCCGCCGACCTCGTCCATTCGGTACAGCGACATCGACCGCGTCCGCAGCGTGCCCACTCCTGCCTTTTTGTCGGGTGCAGCGACCGTGGCGGGTGTTGAGGTCGACGTGCAGTCGGACGTCGTCTGCGCAGCGGAGGCGGCGCCGTACCTCTGCGCCTTCCAGGAGGAATGCCAGTCGCTCCTGGCGTTACTGAATGCCCCGCCTCGCGTCACCCCAAACTCAGCAGCAGCAGCGGCGGGGGCAGCCGCAGAGGCGACGGACGACGGCCCCGCGAGTTTGCCGCCGTCGCCGTATCAGCTGCCGCCGCCGCCGCCGCCGCCGCAGCGCTCCTTTAGTGAGAGCAGCACGACGGCACGCCACGCCACGTCGGCGGAGTTCGTGCGTGCGGTGGGAGTTCTGCGACCGGCGCCGGTGCCGCCGACTTCAGCGCAACACACGCCGGCGCCGACTGCGGCCTCCACACCGGCACCTCCACCAGCGGCTCGTGTAGCGGCAGCAGCCTCGACGCCGCTGCAGACGTCTTTGTCCCCCGTGGCAGACGCGCCGCCGGCCGGAGAGGGAATGGACACGTCCGCGGTGCAGCCCACCTCGACCACCACGTATGCGCAGCTGCTGCAGGAGATGGACGAGTTGGCCTCCCTGCTGGACCGCCAGAAGAGCGTGAGCAGTAACCACGACGACACGTGTCGTTCATCATCCAACGTGCTGCAGTGTCCGCCGCAGCAGTCTCGCACTACCTCGGCGGCGACTCCGGCATCCTCCCGTGCCAACGACGAGGGAACACCGGAAGAGCAGACGAACCCATCCCCGTCGAGTGTGAGCGGACAGCACCCGCACGCGGAGTCGTCGGCGCAGCCGCCGCCGCAACATCACGAAGCGCAGCCGCGTCTGTCTTCGCGGTCTCGGCTCGCCCCGAGCCCGGCGGCGCTGGTCTCGCACACGCCGAGCGACTTCTGGGCCGCGCAGCTGCTGAAGTGGGTGGTTTTCCTGGTGGAAAGGAAGCAGCGCGTGTTGCGACGCATTCAGTCGTTTGAAAACGCAAGAGCACCGCCACAACGCGGCGCCGTGACGACGGCAACAGGCGCGACAACACCCGCAACCGCGAACGCTGCGGCTGTTTGCGGTGTCAAGGTGCCACCGTCGGAGGACTCAGCAGCGGTGCAGGTGGCCGACGGACTTCTGCGGCTGCTGCGCTCGCTGCGGCCCTCTGACGGCGATGTGGATGGATGTGCGTCATCGGGTCAGCAGCAGCGACACGTCTGCACCCGCGCAGCCAACTTGCTGGCGGCGCTGACGGACGCCGAGGAGGCGGTGGTGGCGGGGCTGCTGAACGATGCAGCGGCCGGTGCCACGCTGGAGCGCGAGGGTGGTGCAGGCGAGGGGCTGCCCGCCACGTTGGCCAGCACACTCCCACCTGCACTTACAGCTTCACAGTCGCCGCAGTGGCCGGCCTCCGCCGCTGCCGCCGCACTGCCGCCGGAGTATCGCCGGGACATGCTCGAGACCATCGCGCTGCTGGAGAGGTTCTCGCACGAAAACACTGCGCTGAAGCGGCAGGTGGCAGACACGCACGAGCAGCTCAAAACGCTGCGGCTTGAGGTGCGTGGCGAGAGAGACGCGAAGAGCGAAATCGCCGCCCACTTCGATCGCACTGCGGCGCAGAACACCGAACTCGCCGCCCGCCTGCGCGACGCCGAGGCGCGACTGCAGGCAGCCGAGACAGCGGTGCGGCCGAATCCGCAGGATGACGCGTTACGTGAGCAACTCGACCGACAGACGGTAAATCTGCGCGACGTGCGGCGGGAGCTGGACGATGCGAAGGCGGACGGCGACACGCTGCGCCGCACGGTGCTGCAGCTGCGCGACGCCGTTGTGCGTCACCGCGCCGTCATCGACCTCCTCACCCGGCACCGCCGCGGCCGGCAGCAGAGCGGCTCTGCGGTGCGACCATCGGGCAGCCGACCGTCGGACAGCCCACCGATGCAGCTGATTGAGGATATCCTCTCCGGCGTGCGCGAAGCCCCCTCCACCACCGCGACGTCACTCTCCGGCTCCGCCATGGATGGAGATGAGGCGGAATACGAAGACGGCGGAGCCTACACCGTCAGTGACGAAGGCTCCAGCGAGATGTACGATGTATAGAACCGTACGCGCGTAGACTTTTCTCCTGCTGTATGGCGAAAAGGTAGTTGATTTAGATCCAAGAGTCAAAGTGGCCTTCTCCAAAGAGACAAACGGAGTCTCTTTCATTTTTTCCTTCCTCTCTCTTTTTTCGTTAGACTAGACTGTGTAATACTACTCTTTCTCTCTCCCAACAAAACAAGGAGAGCACACGACGCGCGATGATGACAAGAGGTGGGTGTGCGTTGTGTGCACACATTTCTACGGATCGTGTTCTTTGTGGTGGAAGGGGGGAAAAATAGCTGTATTGCCGTTCTCTTCACCTCTGCGTATTGCGAGCAGAACGTATTCCATAATGCATGGCTTCTCTTTTCGATGAAGAAAGTACCGAGGACACGTTGTGCTTCGTATCTGCACCGCTTACGAAAACTCCGCACTCGCACTCCCCTTCCCTCTCTCTCTCTCTTTCTCTTCTCGTGTTTCATCTGCAGTCCGAAAGCATACACCAGCTGAGGGATATCTTGCCTGGCGGCTGCGCTCATCCCGTATGCTTCGCCTCACCTCCTCGACGCTGGCACGGAGCTTCCGCGCCAATCTAAAGTTCCCCTCTCTCGTCTCGTACAACAAGCTGCCGTGGGAGGTGATCAACCACGAAACAACGCAGCTGCACCTCCACCTTGCCCCCAACTACGAGCAGCTGCTGTCACTGGCGGCCGTGACGCAGGTGCCGCACCTCACCCTGAAGGGTCACCTCCACATCCCTGAGGCAGAGCAGCTGCGCGTGCTGCCAGGGATGCTGTACTTGCTCGGCGGGCCGGCTGCAGAGCGGCAGGCGCCGCCGGGCTTCACATCGTACGCGGTCGCGGACCCCTCCGCACTGCAGTACTACGGCCGCCTCCACCACACCCTTGCCCCGGTGCAGCGAGTGGAAATGTGCACCTCCCCCGACCTGCGGCTGCTGTGCCTGGCACTCCACTTTGAAGGCGTGTTGGCAAACATGACGGAGGCGTCCTCGCTGCAGCAGGCCAGCGGTGCCTCCGCCGACGGCGGCTTCTCGCTCTTCTACTACTTCCGCCCGAACCGCCCTGCAAATGAACTGACGCGGCCGTTTGAGAAGTTCTACCAGCACCGTCCGTCCCTCAGCGCATTGGAGGAGATCGGCACGTCGCCCGCTTCTGGGTGGAGCCCGGTGCTGCAGGTGCCGAAGCGGGCCGGCGAGAAGGCCGCGCTGACGCCAGCGGAGCCATACCGACCTCCACAAAACTACCTCATGGGTCTGGCGGAGCGCCTGGCGGTGCGGCCCGGTAGCTCGTTTGGTCGCCGTTCGTTGATGTGGGGCACGTGGTTTTAGTGCGCCTTTTGGTGTGTGTTGCTTCGACGCCACGGGGAAGGCGGGCGTACAAACAAAAGTTGCTGGGTGTTTTTTCCGTTGCGTACATGCGTGCAGCATCTCTGTCGGTTTGTGTTGACCAACTTCACGCAACGTCGCTGCGCCGTCATTGCATTTGTTTGTCACCTCAGAAGAAGCCGCCGTGCAGGCTGGTGGTGGCGCGCGTTGAGGAGTGGTGTTTAGCGGTGCATGCTGGTGCGCCGAGGCTTGGTATGCGATGGTAGTGGCGGTTGCCGGCTGCATTGTTGATTCACATTTTTTCTCTGTTTTTCAATGGTCTCTTCTCTTTTTTTTTCTTTGTTGTGTCACGTGTGCGTGTAGCTTTAAGCACGAAAAGAAAGGAAAAGAAGAAAACGCGTACGTAGGGTGTATGGCTGCACCACATCTGTGCGCGTGCCCACTGACGGCGCAGAGGCACTGCAGCCTTTCTCTTCTTTGTCGCCGTGTCCCGTGCCATACTGCGTGCAGTAGTGATCAAATACCACGGGTTGGCGCGAATAGGCTGGACGATACATCCTGCAACGTTGTAGCCGAGAAGGCAGCACCTTCTTCTATGTGCGCTGATACGTGTCCTAGGACAATAAAAGTCTCCTATACATACTGTTGGTTGTAAGACTTCGTTCTGCAGCTTCCCCTTGCAGATCTCAACGCCGCTCTTCTTTCCTCCTCTTTCTCCATCAACTTGTTTTGGTGTACACTTCGCGACTATACTTGTTTTTGCGTCTCAACGCTAACTTTTCCATTGCCAAACACACAAACAAAAGAAGGTGGTGGACATAGATCGGTTCTTATTATTTCACACACGTGGCGTGACTGAAGCCCTCTCGCCACCGCGCCACAGTCAGCGACTAACTCGCTGTTGTTCTTATCTTCATTTTTTTTCTCTTTTTTTTCTTTGACGGCGACACACGGAGTCCGTTCCCCTACTTTTAGATTCTCTCTTTTTTCGTTACATTCTAGAGTACTACAATTTTTTTGTTGTTGTTGTTCGTATTGTCTCCTTTCTCTTCATTGCTTGATCTCAAACTCCGTCGGCTTTCGCTGGTCGCGCTGCTTTTTATGATTATTGTAGTTTGCTCCCCTTTTCTCTCTTCCCCATTTCTCCGCTGTCCGAGCTTCTTTCCCCTTGATCAACTTCGCTGCTCACCATGCTGTCAATGTTTAAAGACAAGAAGGGCTTCTCGGTGCTCTTCCGAGATGCCCATCAAGACACAACGAGTCCGCCACCGCACGGCGACGTCGTGGACGCCAGCGCGCGTCGCTCTAGTCGCGTGTCCTCTGCGTTGACGCGGCCCACCGGCGGCTCTGGCGTGGCGCAGCTGCAGTGTCAGCGCTGCTCAAAGCGTTTTTCGATGTTGGCGGACGACAACGACGACGCCGGCGAGGCGTGCTGCCGCCGCTGCGGCTACCCAACCTGCCCCCAGTGCCGCGAGGCGACGCCGGGCAGCCCGCCGTGGGTTTGCTGTGTCTGCGATGGACCGAAGTCGATTATGTGGCTGCTGGAGAAGACGAAGATGGGGCCGCGACTCGTGTCGAAGATCGTGGAGTTCTGCGACCCGCGGGGGCAGCGTCTGATGCGGTCGATGTTCCGCTTCACGCTGCAGCAGTACCGCGCCGTGTCGTCGCCGCGGCCGTCGTTGACGGTGGCAGCCGCGACGACGCGCCTCAGCGGCAGTCGGGCCGGCAGCGGTGGTATCTCCACTTCTTCTCGGCCCACCGCCACATCGCAGACGCCGCCGGCCGCGCCGTCCACTGCCTCCAAGTCCCGCACGGCCGTGCGGACGTCAGGGGAGCGTGGGGCTGGCAGCACCGGCCTGAGTGCGGTGTCCGCTAACCACAGCAACGTGCGCAAGCCCTCGCCGTATTCGCACCCGAAGCACGCCTCGCTGCTGCGGTCTGCTGGACGGCTGACGGCCATCGACGGCAAGGAGAATTCACAGGCAGCGGCAGTGGAGGAGTCGCCGAAGCGGCCGCACGGGTCGGAGGCGCTGCGCCGCGACGACGCGGTCGGCGTGGTGGAGTACTCGCCAGAGCCAAATCGGCAGGTCGTGAAGACGGGCGACACCGGAGAACACAACGCCTGCTCCGACGCCAACCGCAACAGCGATAGCGATGCGGACGCCGAGCTGCACACGCCGCCGCCGCGGCCTCCAGCGAGTGAGTTGTGCACCGCCGTGCAGGACATCTATCGAGCCTCCGACTCGGCCGCCACCCCGCGCAGCACGTTGGCGCGCGGGACGGCGGTGGACGAGGTGAGCGCCTCGCCGCACGTGCGGCCGAGTGGACACGCCGCCTTCCAACGCGAGCCGCTGCGCCACCTGCCACCCAACACGAACAACAACGCGGCTGCGAGCAACACGACCGCGGCCACCCCAGTCACTCGGGAAGCGGCGGTGGCGGCGGCGCTGAAGCTGGACGCCACGGCGATGTCCGTCACCCCGCCTGGGCAGCCCTGCCGGTTCGGCCGCAGCCTCAGCCGTGCGTCGAGTGGGTCGGGCCGCAGCGAGAGTCCTGCGCCGCGCTTTCCCTCCTTCGTGCAGTTCCTGGACGACCAGGCCGCGGTAGTGGCCGGGCAGACGCACCTGCCACGCGAGTCGGATGTACTCGTGACGGTGTCCCCCGACTCGTCCGGTGACGACGAGGGCGGGAGGGACTCCGCCGTGCTGGAGCTGGGCGGGGCACGTGGCAGCCGGCTCACTGGCAAGAGCAACAAGGGCGGCCTCCGCACCCCGCGCGGCACGCAGCCCTGCACGCCGCCGTCGGCCGGTGGTGGCGGCGGTGCGTCGTCGAGTCGCCGCAACGAACGCCGCACGAGCGGGCTGAGCGGCGACTTCACCCCCACGCGCGCGCTCGATTTGTCCGATGCGCGAGGCACCGTCCGCCGCGGCAGTAGCAGCCGCCGTCGCACCACCCGCGGCAGCCTGCTCGAGATGCACGCGCCGCACCTCTACGGCAGCGGTGGCGGCACGGGACGGCGCAGCGGCCAGGTGGGGGACTCGCCCTTCATGTACGACCTGCCTAGCCAGTTCAGCGGCACCGGCGGTGGCGGTGCGGCGGCAGGCCGCGTGCATTCGGCGCGGGGGCAAATCCGGCGGCAGCACGCGCCACTCGCCACCCGCACCGCCGGACGCACCCTCGGCGGCATTGGCGGGGTGAGTGGCGGCAGCAGCGGCGTAGACGCGCGTGGGCGCCTTATCCGGCAGACGTCCCGCACGACGACACCCCTCCAGCGAACCGCCTCGCGCAACGCCGCACTGCAACGCGTCCCGTCTGGCAACCGCGCGATGGTGCGTACGAACTCCTCTACTGCTGCTGGCGCGTTTGCACGCAAAACCTCCGCGACGTCCGGCTTTGCGCGGCTGCACAGCGGGACCGCGCAGCTCACCCGCACGCCGTCGTCGCGGACGCGGCTGGCCGGTGTGCCGCTAAGCCCCAACGGCCGGCAGCTGCAGCGGACGGAGTCGACGAAGCTCGTGCGCACCGCCTCCGCCACCGGCCACCAGCGGACGTCCGCAGGCGACGCTCCTGCAGTGCTGGAGCGCACACACTCGCACTACAACGTAGTGCCCTCGCCGCTGCGGCGTACAGCCTCGCACGGCGGACTCAGCGGCGGCCCGGCGCCCTTCTGCCGCTTCAACAGCGCCACCGCCTTCACGCGTTCGGCCACCGCCACCGCCGGCTTCACCCGCACGCAGTCGGCGAATGCCTTTTCTACCGCGGCATGGCGGCAGGCGCGGGCACGCGGGGTCGTCGTCGTCGACGAAGAACACCGACCACGCCTCGCCACACCCGCAGAACGCCTTTGCACGCACCGCCACCGGCACCTACTTGTCGAGGGGAGGTGGCGCAGCAAACGTGCGTGGAGGCGGCCGCCCGGCCCCTGCGGCCCGCAGCCGCTTCATCGGACTCACCGCCCGCCCTGCCGCGCCAGTCCGAGTCACGTACGCGACGGCGCGCAAAAAGACGCCGATCGGTGGCCGTCCTGGCGCTGCCGCCTCTCCGCTGCACCGCACGAACTCCAACGCCAACGCTGCGGGAGCGCCGGTGCCAGCGGGTGCCAGCGGGCGCCCGCCGACGCCGACCGGCTTTGCCCGCACCGCCACGAACCCGCGCACCTTTGAGCGGCAGCAGAGCTACCCGATGCGGCAGGGCCCGCCAACGTCCCACGCGGCGGCTGCGACTGCCGGTGGTCGGGCGATGGTGGACCCGGCCCCTGCGTTGGTCGGGGTGCAGCGGCGGAGGGCTGGCGGTGGTGCAGCTGGTCTGCGCCGCACCCCCTCGGCGATGTCACGCACGGACTCGGCGACGGGTGCCACGCCGCGCACGCCGCGGCCGTACATCATTGCGAGTGTTTCCACTGCCGGCACCCCGGCTGCGGCTGCGACGGCGATGCAGCATGCCACCCGGCCGGTCCTGTCCTCTGGCGCCAGCAGCCCGAAGACACGCAGCACGCGGGACTCGCTGACGAGCGGCAGCGCCGGCACGACGCGCACCAGCGGCGGCGGTCGCGGTGGCGGCGGTGGTACCGACGTGAAGGACGTGCTCAGTCCGGTCTTGAGCACGCCTCTGGTGAAGGCGCCGACGGGCATGGCGCTGGCGGGCCGCACCAGTGCGCCGCGGCGCCGGCCGGAAGCCGCAGGACGGACCGCGACAAACGCAGGCGTGGGTGGCGTCGGTGCCAGCAGGGCTGGCGTGTTCAGCCGCATGGGCACTGGCACGCGAAGCAACACACCGTCTGGCGGCGCTGTAGCGGCGACGCGGACTCGCACCGGCTCTGCACGCCCTCCTGGTGGCTTTGTGCGGCTGAACAGTCGTCCCTTAGCGTAAAGAGCAGCAATTGTTTTTTTTATGCATCTTGTGTCTTCCTTGTCAGCTAGCGCCTTTGTTTTGCCAGTTGTGGTGACGTTGTGGTTGCTGTCAACACACTTATGTATGCTATGTTTGTTTTTGATGGACGCTCCGTGTACTGTCTAGACGCAATTTAGAATCTTTTTTTTTGTTTTTCTTGTTAGTGAGCGAGTGTGTTTTCACGGTATTGCAGCTCGTCTGCAAACTGTTTGCTCTCGTATGACGCTTTTCTCCTTGTACTGATTTCTTATTTTTGACTTCTTCTACACACACACTTTCTTTCTTTGTTCTTTTTCTCTCGGCATGTCGGGTTTTTTTTTTTACACGCCTTTCCACATGCACACCTGTTCTCTTCTGCATACACGATCACTAGAATACAATACTGTTTCGAAAATCGAAAAATCACGAAAGATGGAAGCTGCGTGCGATGGCGCTGGATAGTTTTTTGTTAACAGCCGAGGGTGCATCTCCGCGGCACTCCATCTAGTATTTTGGTGTGAGCGGAGCGAAAAAGGCACCGTCTTTCCGTTTTCTTTTTCTCGCCTCGTCGCTCCAACACTGACGCAAAAAAAGAGACGCTGCCACCGTGCAGCTATTCGATGACGGTTGACGCACTCGATGAAAGAGAGCACACACAAAAAGCAAAAGGAAACGGACGAGAATAGCCCACCGTTTCTATTGGATGTAACAAGCCTTTTCACCACTCTCTTCACTTCTCGCACACCTCTTGTCTTTTCATCTTACCTGGGTGTTTCCTTTTTATGTGATTAATACTCTGAGCTTCCCGCAGTTTGTGCACTGCAGAACGGCACCTCTTTCTCTTTTCCTCTGCTGCATTTCGAACACACCACAAATACACAAACACACAAACACACAAACACAAGATACTCCCTACATGCTTGGCTGCGCCTTGGCAGATGTTGGCGTTGTGCTGAACGTCCGCATCGATGGCCGCGTCACTGATGCGTCGATGCTGCGCGGCGTCTCCGTTGATGAAGCTGCCGTGGAGGCGTACGAGTTGCGGCCGGAGGTCATCTCGTCTGACGCGATCGGCACGCTGAAGCTGGACGCGGCAGCGGCTGCCGCCGCGAACATCAACGTCCCGTCGACGTCCACCGCTCTGACGCACACACCCGACCTCGAGGATGAGGCAATGGATCCGGGGCTGTTTTATCGGTGCACGCCCGCTGACCCGCGCGTGCGGCAGCGTGTCTTCCACTACCTGAACATCCTCCCCTTCGGCCTCCAGCGCGCGAGCGACGTGTTCAGCGTCGTCGGTCGACACACGAACGTCGGTGTGGTGATTGGGGTGACGGACGAGGGCCGGTATCGGGTAATGCCCTACCCGGCACAGCAGCAACACCAGCCCCTGCAGCTGGAGAGAGTGCGCACCGCCCCGCACATCTCCTACCGCCGCGACACACCACTCAGCGCGGAGGTCGACCCGGCCTGCCTGCAGCGCATCCACCGCGAGTCGCACGGTCATCGGGCACACCAGCGCATGGCGCTGTTTTTCCGCCGCGCCGGCGTCCGCTTCGGCACTGCGGTGCGGGAGTCAAGCCTCACCAGCGGCGACAGCACCACCCAGCTGGCGTCTGGGCTGGTCTCCTCCTTGTCGCCGTCCTCGCGGGCGCTGCCGCCGACGATCAACACCGGAGTGGCCAGTGGCGGTGGGGGCGGCATCAGCAGCGGCGGCATGGGAAACATCGGCCCGGCTCTGCGTGCGCCGCGGCGACTCCACCGCCCTGCGCCGAGTCGCTTCGGCCCCTCCGCCGTCAACACGCCACTCGCCGCCCCGCCGATGCACGCGACGACGTCGTTTCGCAGCGGCAACGCAGCCAGCCGCAGCCCAGCCGCCGAGCACAACTCCGCCTCGTCGTCCGCGGCTGCCAGCACGACGAACATCGCCCGAGCAAAGCGCGCGTCCTTCGACGAAGGCTCTTCGGGCGGCAACAGCGGCGCTGCGCTGCCCGGCAAACACGAGGAGCTTCCGGAGGTGCTCTACGCGCTGACGGACTTGCAGCTGCCCCCGCCGCTGGCGCTGCATGGGCCGGTGCCGCCCCACCGCGTCGGCACCCGCGTCATTGCCCGCCGCTTTGGCTGCGCAGATGTACTGCATATGGGCATCGTGCTTGCCGCGGACTTTGACGTGTCCTACACCATCCGCTACGACAGCGACGGCGAGGTGGACGCCGGGGTGCTGCACGGCGACGTGCACGCACTGGGCGACGTCGAGGACGACGGCAACGCCAGCCGGGGACGGCGACAGGCGCGGGAACGCATTGATGAGCCGTGCCGCGTGCGGGACCACGTCATCGTCGAAGTGGCGCAGCGTGCACATCGGGCGGTGGTGATGGCGGCGACGGGCAGCGGCCGCTACAACTTGGCGCTCGTGCCGGCCCCCACCCCGCTCATCGAGGTGGAGTCGCGGCAGATCCAATCTGTGAAGCCAATCCTGTATGGCGCCATCTTTGCGCAGCCGCGGCACCTCGCGCTCTTCCGCCGCCTCGACGCCAATGGCAGCGGCCGCGTCAGCTGGAAGGACGTGCGACACTTCGTGCTGTCCTCCGAGGGCTTTGGCCAGCCGCTGTCGTTTCAACGGCTCGGGGAGCTGCAGCGCGACATGCGCATCCGCAAACACACCGTCGAACCGCAACTGCTATCGAAGGTCCCCGTGCAGGAAGAGGAGCAGCAACTGTCGTTTCGCGACTTCGAGTACGTGCTGATGCGCGTGGAAAACCTTCTATAGTTCTGTGTTTGCAGCACGGCAATGTCAAGTGAGCAGCTTATTCTTTTTTCTTTTTCCTTTTTCTTTTTCTCGTCGATGTAAACTATCCCACACGCACACCGTTTCTTGCTCTTTCTTTTTTCTCCTACGGTTTTCTTTTCTTTGACTGCAGTACGCTGCTGCTTCTATCCGAGTAGAAAAAGCAACCGCTAGTGAGAGAAGCTGACACCGCAGCTTTTGAAACATGTGTAGCGATGAACAGAACCCATGCGATGGCTAGGGCCACTGCTAGGGCCACTGCTAGGACCGCGCTGATACGCACAGGGTCAGACGAACGCTCGTGTTGTTCTCCATTATCAATTCCTTTACCACTCCGTTACGGTGCCTTCTCCTTTTTTTTTTCTTGCCAGCGGCATCCACAAACAAACACACAACAACAGCAAAAGCGTCCCATACACTGTCTTTTGCGCAGTTGGTGCAAAGCTGAGCAGCAACAGCTACCTTTGCACAACACACATACACACAAAAAACAACAACAACCGTTCCGAGGGAGCAGTCCGCGTGGTGCTTAGGCTCCGCTTCAGACAACACCGAGTGCCACCACGCAGACTCTCCTGTCAACTAGCGGACACACCGGTGTTCTCTCTTTCAGTCACCGCAGCGTGCGTGCGTTTGCGGGTTTTATACACTGCGCTGTCAGCGCTTTGAGGACCACGACGCGATAGCCGCGTTCTCAGAAAAAGGGACAAAAAATGGAGGAGAGCGGCCGCGGCGCCGGGCAGCTGATCGATGGGCAGACGTGTTCGCAGTTTATTGCAGCCGTCTCTGCGCGCGAGATGCCGGACAACCACAACGTGCAGATGTGCGTGTGCAGCGTCGGCTTCGACGTGGAGGGAGTTGTGGCGGCGTTGCTGCATCGGCGAATGGGTCAGCAGCGCTCGCGGCGGGTCTACTGCGTTGTCGTGCCGGAGAATTTACCGCCGGGCAGCGTGACGCGACTGGCCAAGGCCATCGAGCAACACTTGCGCAAAAACGAGCAGGCGATGACGGTTGCCCGCAAAAGGAAGGCGAGCCGCGGGGACGTCGACAGCACCGCAGGGGAGGCGGTAGCGGAGTCGTCCACCGAGTCTCCCGCCCCCGTTGCGGTGGTGGCGGTGGAGGAAGGCACCGGCACGAAGGAGCGCTGCGCCGTCTTCCAGCGTGGCGGTGTTGTCCTGCTGACGAGCCGTTCTCTCTGCGCCGATATACTCCACCGCCGCCTGGCTGTTGAGCTGGTCGGAATGGCAGTGCTGCTGCTGCCGCACGGGCTCCTCAGCGGGGCACGGGTGCAGGACGCACTGGCACCGCAGACCGCCTTCTGCGCGGAGCTGCTCTTGCGGAATAGCAGGGCGAGCAGCGCTGGTCTGACCACCGCAGAGCGCCACGCACCGCCGCCCATCGTCGTGCTGTCCGACGCACCCATGCTGATGCAGAGTCTCGTGCAGCGACACCACATGGGGGCCGAGCGCTTCGTCCAGCAACTGCACATCGGTGACATTCAGCTTTTTCCTCGCTTTCGACTGGACTTCGTGCGGCACTTCGAAGAACTCAGCCGACGTGACAACCCGCGTGGCCGGCCGCTGGAGGTGGACCGCGTGGTGGCACCTGTGTCGCCCAGCGTCCTGGCACTGGATGGCTTGCTGGCGAAGATCGTGCTGGAGACGCTACAGGAGCTGCAGCGACTTGAACAGCAGATGCAGGCGCACCAGCAGCAGCGTGCGGCGCTCAGTGGGCTTTCCAACAGTGGAGAGGCAGTGCGCGGCGGCGATGGCGGTGGGTCGAGCAGTTGGTCCCCTGCTGCGCGGCGTGCGGCGGCGGCGGCGGAGGCGGACGAGGACGTCGGTGCGCAACGCTTCCTGCCGCGTGCACGCCTCACTGCGACGACGCTGAACGGCCATCTCGACTACAGCGGTTATCCGCGCGGTGCCACGGGATCCTCCACGGGCTCTGGCATCGGTGGAGGCTCCTACGTGCGTCAGAGTTGGCGAGTCGCGAAGGACGACAAGGGCATTTGGTTCGGCGGCATCACGGAGGCGGCAGTGCTGGCGATGGACTTCACAGATCTCGACAGCGACCTGCGCGCCGTGGTGCGCCGCCACGAGTCGTCGTGGCCCTACCGGCTCCTGACGGAAAGCCTCATCGACGTGCGCCGCCTGCGCCGTGCGACGCGGGGGACGACCTTCAGCTTCTTTCTGCACCTCGAGTCCGTCCTTGAGAAGCGGCTGCCGCAGCGGAGTGTGTACGGCACCGGGGCACGGCCGCCGGCTGCGCTGTGGACGCTGTCCTCGCACTTCAACGACGTCGTGACGCTGGCCACACACCGCATTGGTACGGTGGTCTACACCACTGTGGCAAAACCAATGGTGAATAATCCTCGCATCGCCACCGCGACGGCTGCGGCTGCTGCTGGTGCACGCACTGCGTCGTCGGAGGCACTCATGGCGGTGTCTACGTCCGCCTCCGATACTGTCGTGGTACTCGACAGCAGTGAGGAGGACGCTGAGGATGCAGGTGTTGAGATTACACAAAGCGGTGGCGGTGTTGGCGGTGGTGTGATGGCGTCGACCAACACCACCGTGCAAATCCCGCAGCTCGTGCCGAACACGGAGGAGCAGGAGACGGATGTGGAGGTCGTGGTGCGGTTGGTGATGAGTTGGTGCCGCACGGCGCTGCGCCGGCGCGCCACACGCACACAGGCCAGCGGCAAGGCGAAATCTGCCAGTGTCGTAGATGTGGCAGCGGTGGAGGGTGGGCGGGAGACGCCACCCACCGATGGAAGCAGAGCACCCCTGCCGGCCTCTGCCCCTTTTGCGTCCACTGCGCTCCCCACACTGCTGCTACTGACCTTTGGCGCGGGTGCGGTGGTGCGCTACACGGAGCGGCTGACCCACGACCACGACACCTACCAGCGCCTCCAGCTGCGCCGCTTCATGGAAATCTACCAAGCAAAGTACGGCGTGCAGCTGCAGACTTGCACAAAGGCTGCCGCACGCGGTGGTGGTGGTGGTGATGGAGCCGCGGCGCAAGCCAACGCTGGCAGTGCACCGGGTGAAGTGGAGTCTGCGAGCACCGCGGCAGCAGAGGCAGCGGCGGCGGTGGAGGCGCAACTGAAGACGGCCCTCTTTGAGGCGGACAACCCAGATGACGCGTACAGCGACGAGGAGAGCGGGGATGCCGCGGATGCGGAAGCCGGCGAGTCTTCTGCAGCGGACGCCGAGAGTGATGACAGGGGCACCGAGCAGGGGAGGCTGGCGGGCATCTCGCGCAAGCTGCTCCGGCCACGCGGCGGTGCAAGTCGAGGCGGCACGCGTGGCGGTAGTACGGGTGGTGCGGCCGCTGCCAGTCAAGCGGATCCATCGATGCTGTACGGCGATGGCGGCGGTGGCGCCAGCGCGTTCCATCAAGCGCTCCTCACGCAGATGCCGACTGTGGCGACGCAGGAACCACCGCAGCTGTCCGGTGCAACGGTGGCAGATACGGAAGGCGAAACAGCACACGGTGAACGCGGCGGGAGAGGTGGCACTCGAAACGAATCGACGGCGACGGCCAGTGCGCCGACCACCGCTGCCGTCGCTGCGCCGTCCTCGCACGCCGCGTTGTCGTTGTGTGTTGAGCGGGTGCGTGCCGGTGCGGTGACGCTGCGGCCGCTGCTGCAGGACAGCGACGAGACCACCTCGAGCAACAACAGCACGCACGGAGCTGCAGACGGCGTGCCGCGTGTGCTGATTCTTGACGGCAGCCAGCTGTCCGCGACGGAGCTGGCGATGCTCCTGAATGGCACGCACGAGGCGTTGACATGCAGCGTGCCATCCACCACTGCACCGACCGTTTCCACGGAGGCAGCCCGCGACGGGGAGAGCGGAAGGCAGGCCAGCGGCAGCGGCCTTGTGGTGGAGCGTCTGATCCTGTCGCGTCAGCAGCTTTCCATCCTTCGCCAGCTCGAGATGGCGCAGGACGAGCTGCCTGCTGCGTGTCTGTCTCGCCTGAGGGTGCAGCTCATCACCACCAGCCTCGCCGAGGTCGACTTCAAGAAAGCGGTGCAGGCGGAGCAGGTGGCCTTTGAGAGTCTGGCGCACACGAAAGCCACGCTGACGGGGACACTGCTCGTGGACCAGTCCTCACTGCGGCAGACGGAGGAGGCGCTGGAGAGTGGCCTGCAGGTGGCGCGGCGGCGCGGTGCACTGCGCAAAGGCAGCCACATTGCGCGTCTTGAGGGTCAGTTCTTTTCGGACAAGAGCACCAACACGTACGCTGCCGCGCCGCCGTGCGTCATCTTCGACGAGCGCGAGTTCCGCTCCACGTTGCCCTACGACCTGTACAAGCGTGGTGTGGACCTCGTGCCGCTGACCCTCACCACCGCCGATTACGTCCTCTCGACCGACTACGCGGTGGAGCGGAAGAGTGTGCTGGACTACTTCCAATCCGTCATGTCGGGCCGCATCCAACATCAGCTGGCCGCCCTCAGCCGCAAGTACACCCACCCCATGTGTCTCATCGAGTTTCACCGCGGCATCCCGTTCCGGCTGCTGCAGAACCGCATCTACGGTCGCACCGCAACACTCATGGCCAACTACCCGCGGGTGCGCTTCCTCTGGGCACGCAGCCCGGCCCACGCAGCCGGCATGATCGTCTCGCTGAAGAAGAGCGTCGCGGTCGCCAACGTGGACCCGAGTGACCCGTCGCTGACCGGCAGTTCGATGAATCCGAACAGCGCCGCGGAGGCGGGTGGGCTGGCGGCCTCCGCGGCGGAGCGGGAGGCGGCGCACTACGCCGCTCGAGTGCTCTCACGCTTTCCTGGTATCACGCACCAGAACGCGCCACGGGTCATGCAGCTGTGCGGCTCACTGATCGGCCTCGCCACCATCTCACAGGCATCGCTGGCCGCCGCGATGGGCGAGGAAGACGCGGCGCGACTTCACAGCTTTCTGCACACTCCCTTCCACGAACGCGTGGAGTAGCGTGGCTTTTTTTTTTTTGTCTTCGGCGGCCGCTGCAGAAGAGGGCTGCCAGGGAACGTCCACACCACCGTTTCTGCACGGTGTGACGTAAGCACTATACACTTCCAGCAAAGATGCCTTTCCGCTGCTTATTGCTATTTTATGATGCGCAATTTTAACTTCCAAGACAAGAGGTGAGTACTTCCAACAGTGGAGAGCGAAGAGTACTCAATGAGAAGAACGTACACACTTTTTTTTTACCAGTAGTGCTGTGCTCTCTCATTGGCTTCTCAACAATAGGTCTTTTTTTCGGCCAAATCCCTTCTCTCTGTGCTGTACTCTGTTCATTGATGACAGCTGCGATTGTCTTCCTCCTTCGCTTCGCCTCCGATTCCTGATTATAAACCGTCACACCCTTTTTTTGTTCCCCCCTCTCTCTTCCTTCCCGCGTGTCGCACTCTGGTCCACGTTTTCTTAGCAGTCTAGTCCACCTCCACTTCGTTGCTGGTGTGCAGTCCACTCCATTTCTTTTTTTTTTGGTTGTTGTTGTTGTCGCCATTCAGCGATAATTCTGTGGATTGATTTCAGCACATTTTTTTTAAATATTATTATTGCATCTCACTATACGCACTATAACAGCTGCGTTGCTTTTGGACAGCTCCCCCTTTCTTCTTTGATCTGTTTCCGCACATCTGCGTCGCCATGCAGCCACGTCGCTCTAAGGTCGTCCCCGACCCGCTCGTCTACCCCGACAGGGCCGCGCAAAGCGCCGCTGCCGCCGCCGCCGCCACCACGAATACCACCAACGGTGTGGCTTTGAATGACACGACGACGCGGCCGACGGCGTCCACGGCGGCTGCGCTGGCCCGACCACGGCTGTTCCGTGTGGCCTCGCCCGCCGTCGCACAGCCCTCCGCGACACCCATGAGCGGCCTCGAGCCCTTCTCCCCTGGTCTCAACGTCTACCGAGGCGGCGGTGCAGGACTGGCGGCCACGATTGCCCCCAAGACGCGTGTGTTGGTCGACCGCCACGTCACGAACACCGGCGCGGTGGTGCGGTTGGAGCGGGTCGACTACAGCAAGGCGATGCGCGCGTATCGCGTGTGTTGGCAGGAGGGGTGGATGACACCAGACACCAACGGCGACAACGGCGGCAGCGGCAGCAACCACAGCAGCGGGAGTAGCCCAAGTATCAACGGTGGTGCCAGCGGAGGCGGGAGCGCAGCGGCGACGGCTCAGGCGTCGAGCAACGGCGCGGCAGGAGCGTCCGCCTTCGCCAACGTCAACGCCAGTGGCGGTGGTGGATCGGCTGCCAGTCCAACCAGCGCGTCGTCGACGGGTTCGATAGGTGCGGGCAACAGCAGCAGCAGCAGCAACAGTGGACTGTCGGCCTTCAGCGCACACAACCGCGGTGGCGGTGGTGCCAAGAGCGTTGCGGCGCCATGGCGCGTGGTGCTGCTGCGCCTCTTCGGTGCAGCGGACATGGTGCTGCTGGCGATTGCGGTGGCGTGTTTTTTGGTCGTCGTCTCGCGCCTGCGCGGATCGCAGCAGACACACGGAAGCGGGAGTGCGGCGCACGGCGCTCCTCATGGCAGCCACCACGGCCACCCGCAAGTCGGGGCGGTGTCCGCCGCGACGGCCGCGTCATCGTGGGTCGTCGCGCTGCTGGCGCGGTTCGTCACGGGAGGTCGAGGCGACGGACGAGCAGTCGTGGTGGCCGCCGACGCCGCGGAAAAGTTCACCACGCGTGCACTGCCCAAAGCTGACGGCGGCAACAGCAGCAGCGGCCACGGACATGGTGCGGTGGCCTTCTCCACGTCGTACACGCAGGTGACGCACGCGGCCTCGCTGGACTGGAGTGTCACCCTCGCACTTCTTTTCTTCTCCGTGCTGCTGCTTGCACAGCGGCTCAGCAGTGCCTTCACACGGGTGTACGTGGAGGAAGTTCTCGTGATGCGCGGCGTGGGGCTGCAGTTCTCCTCCTACGGCATCTTTAACACGCTGCGGTACAAGATATTCGTGGATCTGCAGATGCTGCGCTCCCTCGTCATCCACGACGCGTTCTTTCGCTACCAGCCGATGTTCTACCTCTCCTGCTCGGTGGAGAACAGGGCAGAGCGCATGGTTTTCTTCCCCGACACGTTGCCGCGGCTGGCGGTGCTGCGACCTGTGATGAACGGCATCCGCGGCGTGCTCTATGGGGAGCCGGAGGAGGGGCCGAGTCTGGCGGAGTTGGAGGAGCGGTGGAAGACGTCCTCGCGTGAGATCTCGGAAGAGGAGTTGCTGACGGAGGACAGCTTTGCAGAGGACACGGTGACCACCCCTGACGAGGGGCGATCTTCGGACGGCACTGACCACGAGGAGGAGTAGCTTTGCTGGAGTTCGCAAGTCCTTTTTTTGCTTTCTTTCTTTTCTTTTTTCTTTCGCGCATGCAACAAACAGAAACAAAACAACCGCTGGGATCGGAAAGTCTATATGAGCGCATGTTAGCGTAGAGGATGGGGAGTTACAAGGGTATTGCCGTCAATGGACAATTTGAGGGCATAGGTGTGCGCTTGTTTGTTTGCATGTACATCCGATTGACCACTCCTCAGCGGAGCAGCATACAAGCGAGAGAGAGAGAAGAAAAAAAAAGATGTGTAAGACTATTTACGTAGTAAGGCGTTCCAGAGCTGCACGCTCTTGTGTACTTCTCCGCTATCCAGTTGCCAAATGATAAAGAAAGACGAACTCCTTCTTTATAGGCCCTCACGCTCTCTTGCTCTTTTAGTCTACTCCACAACGATTTCTGTGTGAAGGCGGACCCGGCTGGCACATGCCGCTCTCTCTCTTGTTGCATCGCGCACTTCCGTTCCTGTAATGCTTCGCCGTCTGCAGTGCTCGGCGTACTGCCACACCGCAGCCGCCTCGCCGTCCCTCCGCTGGTCCATCGCTGCGAAGTGTCGTCGTATGACCACGCGACAGGCGGAGCGGCTGCGGGGACGCACCGGTGTCAGCAGCAACAACAGCGGCAGCGGCAGTGGCAGCAGTGGCGTCGGTGCAGAGACGCGCTCCGCCAGCTCGACAGAGACGCACGTGCACGGCAGGCGGGACTACCGCAATCTGACGAGCAGCCACACCTCGAAGACCTCCGCGTCGTCGAAGAAAAAAGCGTCGATGCGGGCGCCGTTGAACACCGCCGCCGCGACGACGTCTGCCGGTGCCTCGAAGGCGCCACCGCTGCGTGGCCGCTTCAACCGCCTTGTGATCGAGCGCGGCTTCTTCTTCACGGTGTATCTCTACGCCTTTGGGGAGTCCATCACGTTAAGTCTGGCCTATCTGCTGCACACACACCAGCTGGGCATCGGCGACACCGGCAGCTGGCTCGCCGCGTTAGGCGTCCCAGCAGAGAAGTACTTGAACGTCGGACCGACCGTGTACGGCTTGCAGCTGTCGCCGCGGCTGGTCCTCAACTACCTCGTCGCGAGCGTTGGCACGTACCCGCTGCTGCCGCTGCAGATGGGCTTCTGTGCAGCGACGGCACCGATCCTACAAGCACCTTTTACGTGGATTGGCAGAGTAGCGAAGAGGGCGGAGCCGGTGATCCCAAAGGCACCGTCCGCCAAGCCATGATGGGAAACCGTTGATGGCGTACGTTTCGTAGCTGGTCACGCCGTTTTGTTTGTTTTCTTTTGCTTGTCAGCGCTTCGCCTTCGTATTACTATTTTGTTTTTTTTCTTCTGTACCGCTTCACGTGGCCTCTGCTCCTGTGAAGGGGGGAGGAGTGGTGTCGTGAGGAGGGCGTGAAGTGATGCCTGGTTTCTTTTCTGTTTGGTAGTTGTTCACACACACACACACAAAAAAAGAAGTGTTTTAAAAGCAGAGTGGCAGCCCTCAATTCGAAGAATCAAACTTATATATATAACCATCTGTTGCCTCTGCATCCGGGGTGCGTTAACAGGTTGACTTCCATCAACGCTTCTGCTCGCGTTTGAATTGCTTCCTTTACGCGCCACATCGCCAGGAGCCTTTGAGTGCATTCAGCTGCCCCTCCATGGGAGGAGCTCAGTGCATCCTACGATGACGTGGCGATGTGACGGGTTCTCTGCGTTCGTCTTCTGTAATGCGAGGTGCAGCGTGCTTCCTCGTCCCCTCTCTCTCTCTCTCGTCGACCACACCCGCACTCTCTCCTCCCTCCTCTTCGTGAACTTGACTGGAATGACTAGCTGAGGTTGCGCAGAGCTTCTCCGAGAGAGCTCTTCCCCAGACCTCCGCCTTTACACGCCACACCATAACAGTAGAAAGTATCTTTTCAGCATCCGTAGGTGCTACGAATCGTTTGCGTTCACTTTGTTATCATTTCTCCCGGAACACACAACTCTTTCCCTCGTTGTTTGTTGAGAAAGCCTGTACAAATTGTACTGTAGCTCTTTTTTTTTTTTTGCAATCTACTAATTGTTCTCTTTTGTTTTTCCCCTTGTTTCCTGTTTTTGCTTTCATCGAAAGCTTAACGCAACACCTTTTTTTTTATTGATTTCGTTTGTTTTCTCGACGTCTTGCCCGGCCAGTCCCATCATACAAACACTCACTGAGCCTGGCTGCTGACTTCCACAGTGGCGTGCCACTTCCTCACGAGCTCACCCGTTATTATTACTATCATCGTTTAAGGAACTGCTTACTGCAGGTGGAGAGTTTATTGTTTTGTAACTCCTTTTTCCACAGCCGCCGCTTCTCGATTTGCATACAGAGGAAAGCCGTGGCCAAAGGAAACTCACAAGTCAAACCGAGAGAGAAGGAGACCTTCATCCCTCCTCTCTTATCAAACGCGCTTGTCCCTTTTTTTTTTGTCTTTCCTGAAGCGCTTGTGTCTTTTTGTTTGTTTGTTTGTTTAAGCTAAAACGCTTTGGGTTAGTCGAAAGGTGCTTTTGCCAACATATCTGGCGGGCAAATAAAAAAAAAAAAAGAACAGAGAAACCCATAAACGAGACGTTACATTTAACAGTGTTTTCTTTTTGAGCTCTGAATTGCTCGTTTTCCTTTTCTCTGTGGTCTCAACGGAAAACTTGCTAGTGGACTCTGAGCGTGTTTGCATATTGAGCTCCTTAATCATCAGAAACAACAGAAGTTCTTTGAACCGCTTTTTATTTTTCGTAATTGTAGTTAATCATTATTCTCTGTCCTCGTTTTCCTTGTTTTTGTTCTTTCTTTTAGTCATTCCTTTCGCGTTTTTCATCAAAAAACCCTCGCAGCACCTGTCAGCTGACGGTTGCCTTGTATCTTCTTTCTTTTTTTCCATTTGGTTCGTTCCTGTCTTTCTTTTTTTGTCCCTTTTCTCCTTCTCGCTTTGTGGTACTTCGTATCACTTGTCTTTGTTTTCCTGTTTTACCTCTGTTGTATGGAGGCCATTTTCTCCTCTCTTTTCCATCCTTTAAATTTAGTTTGAGTATTTGACATACGAGCACTTTCTTCCTTTTTTTCCCTTTTCTCCCCCTCCGTTGTTCTTTTCTTTTTACCTTTTCTCGTATTTGCCATCATTCTTATATATATATATATCTTCTTTCCTTCACAGCTCTTCACTGAGTAGCCTTGTACGTTTTGTTTAGTCCGTGCTTGACCTGTGCAGGCATCAGTGAAGAGGAAACTAAACAGTCCCACCACAATCTTCTTATTATTACTGTTATAATCGAATCCCCTTTCTGCATCCGTTTGCGTATTATTGCGATCAAGTAAAAAAAAAAAGAGAAGTTTTTGTGTTGTTGCTTTGTCCTGTGTGACGTGTTCCATTCCTCTTTTTTTTTCCGTGTTTCACTTCACCTTTTTTTCACGTGTTTAAGACGCAAAATAAAAAAAAGATCACCGTATTCTTGCGTTTTTTTCTTTCTCCACTACGTTAGCTTTGACTGTAGAGCATTTTCTTCTTTTTCTTTCTCCTCTACAGTTATCTGTCAGCTGTTGTGCTTTTGTTGTATTAACTGTTGTAGTTTCTTTCCTTGAAATACTGCCTACACACTTCTTCATCTTTTTTTTTTGTGTGTGTGAGATCCCGTGCGCGATTTCATAAAAGTTAATAAGACCATTATTACATATACAGATATATATATATAGTTTCAACACATCGTTAAAATCTGACGCTCTTTTTTTTTTCTCTCTCTCTTTCCCACAGCAGTAGAGATTCTCGCCATTTCTTGTGTATAATCCTTTCAGGTTCTCTGAAACTCTTGCCTATCCTTTCGTTCGTTTAGGATCAAACAGAACAAGCTCTCACTTACACAAGAAAGCGAAACCATAAAATAAAAAAACTAAACAACGAGGTAGTGCCATAAAAGTCGTTGAATAAAACCTCTGTTTTTTTGTTTCCCTCTTCAACCAAACACACAAAAAAGTTCTTTTTTTTTGTCCTTTCGTCTTTTCTTCCAATTTTTGCACCTGCTCCTTTTGTTTTTCTACTCAACGCCTTTTTTGTGTTGCTTTTTACTAGTATCACTGGTTATCACTTTTTTTCCCCTATTCCAGGCACAAATTGTTTTAAAGTACTTTGTGCCTTCTTCTTCTGGCTCTTGTAGAAAGGTAGAAGACTGCAGCAATTTGCTTTTTTGTTGTTTCCACTCGCCTCTCTGTATCTGTACATCTGGCTACTCAGCTCCGCTTTCTTTCCGTTGTATTTTCCACCTTTTGCGTGCTTTTATATTCGACTTCTTTCTTTCTTCTCAGTTTTGCCTCCCAGAACCTCAAGGATTCAAAGCTGACATAGTGAGTTACGTTTCTTTTTTCTTTTTGTCGCCTCACAGCCTTGTTGTCGTTTCTGTCACAACTGCTCAAAAAAAAAAAAGAAGTGCTTCGTAACTTCTCCTTTCTTTTTATTCAACACTGCTGTTTTTTCTTTCCTTTCTCCCTTTTTTTTTTCAGTTCCTGTCTTGTCGCCATCGACTGCGTGTTTCTGTTGTTGTGTGTCAAGCGACTTTAAAACGGAGACCAGCTCGGTTTGTGAAATAGACAGAAAAGCTCTCCTTGAAGCAGTGCCAAGTTTGACACACCGCACCTCACACTACCCAGCGGCTTCACCAGCTCTGACAAATCCTTCCATTTCTTTTTTCTTTCGTTTTTAAACCTTATTTTACATTTTTTTTGTCTCTCTATTGTGAGATACAACCAAAACGCTCTTTTCTCCTTTTCTTTTTTTTTTAAAGTTGTTTTTCCTTCGACTGCAAGGACCGTAGTTTTCTAAAGTGGACTTCTTGCTTGGACAGCAACAAGGCCAATTGTTCGTTTGCTTGGTTTACGAGTTGCTACGCATCAACTTCGTGATCCCTTTTATTCCCTTCGTGAACAATAGACTTTTTTTTTTACATTACTTTCATTACTATTCTGTGTTTTTATAGCTCTACCTTTCAAACTCTTCTTTTTTTTCTTTTTACACGAGAACCACAACAATCAAAACGCTGATCTTTTTCTATTTTTTTTTCCCTTTCCGGACTCCTGTTTTCATTTGTTATATATTTGAGTATATACACCTCTTTTCTTCTTCCGTCTTCAGTATTTTTGTTTTTTCTTGTTCTTCTCCCCGGCGTCCTCTGTGTTACCACTGCCATTTTGACAATTACAAACATAACTTTTTTACTCCTTTTTTTGACCTGCACATCACTTTCAAATTCACTTTTTCACGTTTTCCGCGATATCTTCGTTCTCACCTGAAAACAGCCTTTTCCCCCTCTTTTTAGTTCCCTTTAACTGTGCTATTTGTTTCGGAGGACTCCTTTGCAAGTTCGATTTATATCTTCCTTGAATCCAGCTTCTTTGCGTGTCTACTCCCCAATCCTTTTTTTTTCGTTGTTGTTCTTCTTATTGTTTACTTGCTCAACTGCATCCAATGCGCACTCCATCTGAGGAAATCGCGGACTTCTGCTTTTCCCTGCCGCTGGCGGCGTTGGCGGCCGGGCCGGAGCTTCGAAAAGCGGCGGAGCGGCTTGAACCAAACAACGATGGTGCCTTGATGGTGCAGCGGGTCAGCGCGGCGCACGCGCGCGAGCACGACCTTTGCTTGTCACTCGCCCCCAGTGTATCCGAAGTCTTGCTCGTCACCCTGCAGCATCCACGCGGCACCGGCAGCGTCTATAGCGCGGCACGGGTGGGTATGTGGTGGGTCGATCGCCGTCTACGTGTGGCCGCCACGCAGGCGGACGCCACTCTCGCGTGCTGCGTGCGGATGCACGAGATGAACCTGGCACGGCTTGATCTTTACTCGAGCGCGGATAGGGCCGAATCTGCGGTGGCTGCTGCTGGCACGCTCACCGTACAGGGCGAGGAGCGGCTGCAGGTGCCCAACGCCCCCTTCGCCCTCCACCTACACCGCCTGGTGGGGCTGTGCGTCGTGCAGCCATCACCGTCCGTAGCCGCCTTCATCGAGGAAGTCGACGTGCGGGCCTGCCCAAAATGGACGCAGGCCGAGGTGCACACGTTTATTCTTGGCTTGTCCTCCCAGCTGCGGGCGGTCCGCGTGCCAGCCATCACCCTCGACGCTGTCGCACTGCTCTGCCGCTTCGCAGCGTCGTTGCGTGTGCTGCATCTCTGCCGCCGCAGCCGCGCCGTCTTCCGCGACCCTCACGCCACCGCGATGAACTTCGACGACGAGGAGTACGAGGAGGAGCCGTCCGCACCGAACTCAGCGGACACGTCGGGGAAGCTGCCGCCGGTGCCGCTGCCGCCCGTCCCCTCGCCGCCGACCGCGAAGAAGACGGCGCCGGCCACCACAGCGACTGCCGCAAAGGCGAGGAAGGGCGACGGGAAAGGCATCGGCGGCGGTGGACAAGGTGGGCGGCCACGGCGCAGCAAGGAAGTGCGTCAGCTGCCCAGCGGTGTCACGCCGGTGCTTGAAGAACTGTACATCTCCTCCTCCTTCCGCAAAACGCTCCCGAAGTGGGTGCGGCGGTGTGTGTACCTGAAGAAGTTCACCATCAGCTGGTGTCAATACACAACGCTAAGTGGACTCGAGGCGGTGGAGGGCCTTCGTGAGATCACCGTCGAGAACTGCAGTGAGTTTGTGGACTTCAAGTCCTTCTGCGCCTTCCCGCAGCTGCGGGTGTTGACAGTAAAGAGCTGTGCGCGGCTGCAGAGCCTCTCGTGGCTGCCACGGCTCTCCGGTGCGCTGCGCTCGCTGGTGCTGCACCACAGCGCGTCGACTCGACTCGTCGAGGCAGCGGAGGCGTCTGTGGTGGGCGTTGGGCTCGACCATGTCGAACACATGAGTATCTCCATCCCAGCCCTGACGGAGCTCGCGCCTCTTCTCGCACACGCCGCACGAACTTTAACGGAGCTGCAACTCTTGGGCTGCTACAGTGTCAGCGACTTTCACAGTCTGCCCCCGCTGCCATTGCTGGAGAAGGTGTGGATCAGCGTAAACCACCACATCAGCAACTTTGAGTGGTTGCGCGCCTCGCCCCTCGTGACGGAGGTGCGCGCAACGCAGTGTACGTTCTTGACATCACTGGACGGCTTGGGCGACCATAGCTGTCTGCGTCTGCTCGAGGTGACCGGCGCGTCGCAGCTGCGCAGCGTCAGCGATCTCTCCCGCAGTCCCGCCCTCACCTATCTCGACCTCTCCCAGTGCATCACGCTGCGAGATGTGTCGATCCTTGGCCTCCTGCCGCGGCTGCGCACGGTGCTGCTGCGCGGGTGCGTGCAACTACCGACCAATTTTAGCTGGCTGGAGGGATGCACCGCGCTGACGGAGTTGATGCTGCCTAGCGGACGACACGTCGAGGGTGCCCAGGCAACGCTGAACCAGCTACACCGTTTGCCCTACGTAAGGCTACTGTAGAAGAAGTTTTCTCTTCTTTTTTTTTTCAAGTTCTCGCTTTCAGTTTCCTTCTGTGATACATTTAAAGTCCCTTACTCCTATTTTGACTTTCTCTATCTTTTATTATTATTATTATTCTCTTTCCCTTCTCCGTTTCTTCTCTTTTTTTTTTGTCGACATCAGACACTTTTCTGATCACTTCTACTCTCTTTTCCTGTATTCTTGCTACACTCGGCAATCGTCGTTTTCGACAAGCATTTGCGCATGCACGCAAATCGCGAAAGACACAGAGAGAGAGAGGAGCGAGAGAACGGATTATGAGGTATGCACTATTGCTCCCAACTCTCTTTTCTTTTCCTCGAATGTTCCCTTTTTTTTGTTCTTCCACAGTCAACAGTTTTTTTTTCTCTCTCCCGCGCCATGGTCCTTTTTAATGTCAGGCTCTTTAAACTCTACTTAAATCCTCACAGTTTTTCCGTTTCCCTCTTCCGCTTTCCGTTCACCAGTGCTGCTCTGGGTACTTACTCGTGTGTATGTGCGTGTGTTTGTGTGCTTTTCAAGAATTGTTATTTGTTTATTTGACACATATCTGTCGCGGCTACGAGGACAAACAACGTCACAGTTTCTTTTTGTTGTTGTTCTTGTTACTTTCCCTTTCACAGCTCTCCTTGCTGGTTTGTTTGGAAAAGTGTACATCTCAGTTGCCTAGATGTGCGCGTGTGCACGTCGGAGTGCACAATAATGTTACTTGTGTAACAGTGAGTCTCTCAACTCGAATCTCTTTTTCTTTTTCCGCGTGTGTGTGTGCTCTCTTTTTTTTCTTTCCAGCTCCTCTCAGAGAGTTCTTTTTTTTTTTTTCATATGCCAACCATCTCTTCTCTGCTGCATGCAGCCACATAATTCACTTCTTCCGGAAAACCTGCAGTGGTTCAGTTCCTTTTCTGTTTTCCTTTTCCCTTTGTGCTGACTCGTCTTCAGTTTCTTCCATGCTCACCGAAATGTGTTCTTTTTCCTGTGTTTGTTTTCTTTTCCACACTTTTTTCTTATAGTTGTGTTTTTTTCATGCAGCTTTACGTGACTTGTTTCATTCCACCGTACCTTTAGCTCTCTCTATCTCTTTTTTTTTGTTTGTTTCGTAGATGGTTTTTCAATGCCGAAAAATTCTGTCTTTCTTTTTTTCTGTTGTGAGTGCTTTTTTTTTCTTCTTTTCTGACGGCATTAGTGCAAGTGCGTCAAAAGAACGCTTTTTTGTGTGTGTGGATCCTGTCCCCTGTTTACCCACGTGTTTTTAATGCTTTTGCTCTTTTAGTACAGCGAGCTCATCATAAAAAAAAAAAATGACCGGAATGCTCATCACCGGTTTAAACTTAAGTTCTGATTTTAAGTACGCTAAGCTTCTTTTTCACGATTTGACATCGTCTTTTTACCTGTCACGAATCCCACTCCAGGCCCCATTCTTAAGAGAAAAAAGAGCAAAGTAAATGGCCCACGGCTGCACACCGCCAGCGTGCGCAACTTTTTTGTGTGTGTATATCACATGCACATCCCGACACGGGCGTGTCTGCCGGTGTTCGAGAACGCACGTGCAAAGCTAATACTCTTCTGCAGCACGATGAATGCAGTGGCTTTGCTCTCCTCAAGAGAAGCACTTTGAAGTGGAGAGAGCACATTACAGTGGTTTGGTCTTTTGCATAAATTTGGAGGCCGTGCTGTTGATCGATAAAAGAACTCTGTCCTTTCTTTTTTTATTACTCGAAATAGGTGAAGAACAATCAAACAGATCTTTTTTCTTTCTTTCTTTCGTGGTGTGTCACTTCGCTGCCTCGACGATTACGTTTCATAGCACTGCTTTGTTGATTGTGGCTTTATTATGATGATTCTTATTTCTCGCCTTTTGTTCTGGTTCGTTCGTCAGCATTCACTCTACCCTCTAACCGTCATAGCATCACTTTTTTTGTGTGTGTGTGTTTCTCTTGCGCTTTTTTTTTTTTCAAATCTCCATCGCGCTATGGCAGAAGTCGTCGTCTGCCAATGCTGGAGGTGAGAGTACTCTTCTAGGAAAAATCTTGTACTTCTCCTTTCAGGGCTCGACATCGTTCAGCTGACCGTCTGCAAAGGTTAAATGACGGGGAGAGCCAATGAAAAAGAGTTGTCTCAACGCTACTCTGTAAGTCTGACCGGTCAAAAAGAAGAAAAACTATTAAAGAAAGAACCCCAATTATTGGGTTTAATGCAGTAGGTCAGAGAACTGTGAGGACAGCTGAAGTTGGAGTAATGTGAACAGAGTTCACATTTACATCCTGTCAGCAGCGTCTCTCCAAGGGGGAAAAAAAAGAGATGACTCCTTCTTCTTTATCCTCTATGAGCGCACCACCACAGCAGCAGGTTGTGTCGATGGTGCATAGCGCGCTGAGGTAAAAAAAAGGGGAAAAATAACTTTAGTACAGCGAGGTGTTGTTCGAGGCACTCATGATAGCTGGTGGTTAAAAGAGAAGCATGGCAGGTCTTTTTTTTTCACATCGGCTATTAGCGCTGGATGTGCGTTTTCCTTTTTCGTTCATTTTATCTATCTCTTTTCTCCTCCTTCTTTGTCCTTTTTTTTGTTGTTGTTGTGTGTCTGTGCATGCTCAGCAAGAAAGCAAGAATTCGCCGTTTGCTTCTGCGATTATTGAGAGTCGTATAAGTTGCAGAGATTTGTTTTCTTATTATCAGTTTAGCAAGCGTAATACAGGATCTGCCTCCCAACAAGCACACACCAACAACAGTAGCATCGAAGAAAAGACGCACTTTAGCTAGTCCACCTATAGTAGTACACTCAACACCCTTTAGCCATAGCCTCTTTTAGGAGAGCGATACTTTTCTCTAGTCTACCGTCCGTTTCACGTTTGGTCTTCCTCAACACGCGTCTCTTTTTACACTTAAGGCTGTGCGACCTCCTTAGCTTTTCTTTGGCATTGCCTTTGCGTTAAGCGTTTTTGCTCTGTTTCTCGCTCTTTACTTCACTCTTAGCACCATGCCGAACAACGCCACCGTCGTACCCGGCGTGTTCCCGTACTTTGGCTACATGCTGAAGGACGTGGGCAGCCGTCTGGCCACCATCTCCCACTACATGACGACGAAGCGGCACCCCTACCCGGTGATGCGGCATCAGAACGTACGGGCCTACCGCGGGATGCTGCCGTGGACGCAGGATGCGGGGTTCATCGCACCGAGTGCCTACGTCGTCGGCAATGTGGTGTTGGGCCACGACACCACCGTCTTCTACCACGCCGTCCTCCGGAACTACCACACGCGGGACGCCACAATTGTCGGCGACCACAGCGTGGTGATGGACCGCGTGACGGTGATGGGTCAGGTGCGCGTGGGCCACAACACGTACATCGGTGCCGGTGCCTCGCTGGACTGCTGCGAGGTGCACGACAACGTCTACATCGGGCCCGGTGCGTCCATCGCGCTCGGGGCGGTGGTGGAGAACAACGCCATCGTGGCTGCCGGGTCTGCCGTGCCGAAGGACGCGCGGGTGTACGCGGGGGAGTTGTGGGCCGGTGTGCCGGCACAAAAGATTGCGGATGTCACGCCGGCGCAGATGAGCGAGGTGACGCACATGGTGCACGACCAGGTCCACGTGGGCAAGGCACACGTCAAGGCCATCCACGACCACCTTGAGCAGACACAGGAACTGGACGTGAACTGGTTGAAGGAGGCGGTGAAGCTGATGGAGGAGCAGCAGAAGCAGGTCTCCATCAAGCTGCCCATGGAGATCCCACTCGAGGCACGCCGCTTCTTGCAGCCGCGTGTGCACATGCGTCGCCCAGAGATGCACATGCGCATGTCGTACCCCGTCAACCGTGTGGCGCCATGGATGCCGAAGGCGGCCGACCAGACGGCGAACTGCTAAGCGCTTTTTGTCTTCCAGCGGGTGCGGGTTTTTTTTTTCGTTCTTGCACACGTTGCTTGTCTTCCACTGGCTCCCGTGCGCTCCGTTGTGAAGATTGCCTGTTCTCTCTTCTTTTTTGTTGTTGTCCTTCCACCGTGCGCCGGTGTGTGCATCTGGAGGTTGCCTCTCTCTCCCTACTCGTCTTTTTTATCCTTCTGTTGCTGTCACTCTCTCTTTTGCTTTCTTTTATTTTTTTTTTTTTTGAAGCGCATGCGGAACGTGCAAAAAAAAAACCCGGCACAACTTGTCTTTTAGTTGCGATGGCTCCGTTGTCATGGCTTGTATCGTGGCGAACACACACGACAAAGGTTTGTCTTTCTGTTGTGCCTCTGTGGATTGTAGGGTAGGAACCGAGTTAGATCAAATCAAAAAAAAATAAAAAAAGGGGAGAGTTAAAGTAGCTGCAGGTCGACGGAGCTGCCTGAATACTCCTCTGACGCAGTGGAGTTGCTCAACGCTCAACTGTGACAAAAAAAAAATGAAAAGAGGAAGTCTCTGTTGAGAAGTGAATGGCCTGTGCCAGCTTGTTTCTCAACTCATTGAGCTTTTCCGGTGGTGAGAGACGAAAAGAGAAGAGAATGAAGGCAGTGCTTTACGATGGGGATACCTGTGTGTGAAAGCCAAACCGGTGTTGCAGACGTCGTCCCAGATGGTGTTTACTCGTCTGCTGCTCTACCGAAAAGCTTTTTTCCGTTTTCGCTCTACCTCTACTGCCTCCGATCTTATCACTTCTACACCCATGTGTTGCCACCTCTGCTTCACGCAGTTCAATTCTCTCACCACGAAGGAGAAAAAAAACCTTCCTCCGTTTAACAAGGCCAGTGACGTCTTTTTGCGTCTGTTTGAGCCTCATGTGCGTTGCCTTAGGCTGACTTGTCAAATCGCATCTAGTATTGTTCTTCTCACACGTGGTTTAACGGGGTCACAATTACACCTCCTCTTCTTCACACACACACAAACACATTTACGGGTCGGTGCACCTCAAGGGAGTTTCAAAGGTGATGCGCACGTTTTACACGTTTGAGCTTCTGGTGGCGCTTCTCTGCGGCACGGCGGTGTACGTCCTCTCCACTCGCACCTTCCCACACCACACACAGCTCAGCGATGCCACAGCCACAAATCCCGAGACACACCTCTCGCTCTTCTGGATGCGCCGCGCGCTCACTCAGCCCTACCGTGCCTGGTACCTGCACGACGTGGAGTCGTACGACACGGTGCCGCAGCTGCGCCGCCTCCCCCATGAAGCCGTCGCCGAAGGTCACGTGCTTTTTCCTCTGCACGTGGTCTATTTGTGCCTCTGTGGGTGGTGGCTGCAGTGGACACAGCCGCGTGCAGCGCAGCTGCTGCTGTCCAGTGACGAGGGTGCGTTGCTGCACCGCCCGTCGGAGCTGCAGGCCCTGCGGATGTCCGTCGCGACGGTGGCGGCGGCGTGTGTGGTGTTGGTCGGTGCACCGGCCAGCTGGTGCCTCTCGCGTGCACTGACGCGACTGTTCGCGAAGGCGGTGACGGAGCGGGAGACGGTGGCGCGGCTGCTGCTGCCGGCTGCTGCGTACGAGGCGTACCTCAACTCGTCCTCAACAGCTGCTGCTGCTGCTGCCTCGAAGGATGCTGACCCACAGCAAGATGACAAGGCTGCAAGTGCGGATGCCGCCACGCCACACAACGTGCACGCCGCGGCCGCGTTTGTTGGTGCGCTACTCATCGTCGTTTTTGGCCTGCTGCCGCTGCTTGTGATGGAAGTCGGCTCACTGCAGCCGTGGTGCCTCGTCGGCTCTCTGCTCGTCTGGGCCGTCTACGGAGTCCTGCAAGACGAGGAGCAACGGCACGTGAGCGAGGCGGACACAACCGAGGATGCCTTCGACTTATCCAGCCCCATCGTCGAGGAGGGAGCGGTGCTCTTTTTTCCGCTGAAGGTGCCGCCCAGCCTGCGGCCACTGGTGGCCTACACCGTCCTCGCCACGCTCCTGTTTCTCACCCTGCCCTCTTGTCTGTACGTCGCACCGGTGTTCCTCCTGTGGGCACTGACGTCATGCTGGCAGCACGGCTACCGGCGTGTCCTCGTGAAGGTGAAAGCGTCCGCTGGCAACGCTGCGAGCGCCACGAAAGACGGCCTGCTGCGTGTGGGCTACTCCTGCTACACGGACAAACTCTACATGAATACGTGTTTCTGCTACGCATCCATGTCGTGCGTGCTGACGGTGCTGCTGCTGACGACGCCGTGGTGGTGGCGCCAGCAGCCGCTGCTGGCCTTCATGGACCTCTTCGCCAGCCCACCCCTGCCGAACACAACCACCACGGTGACTTCATCGATGACGTCAGCCGATGCCGACCGCGCCGGCCGCTCCTTCACCGGTGCGCACGAGCTGCACCCCCGCTGCCTCACTGGACTGACGCCGTTCTACACCTGCGCGGCCCCCACAGCGAATGTGTGGCGTCTGTCCGAGTGGTTCGGCCTGCCGTGGACGCACTACGCCAAGTCCCTCACCCGCCTCTTCATTGCGGAGGCCGACTACGTGGACCGCGAGAGTGCCCGCTGGCTGGACTTTGCCACGGTGCTGCTGGTCGTGCTGGTGAACGCGTCGTCGGTGCTCGTCCTCACCTTTTATCGAATCCGCAAGCCGCCGCTGTCCTTTGAAACCCCGGCGCGCTATGCAGCGGAGCGCGCTGCGCAGCGGGCGGACCACGAGGCGTACTGGGCAGCAAAGAAGCTGGCCCGTCGTCGCGGTGCAGCCCCGCCTTTGTCCGGCGGCAACACCACGTCGAGTACGGCGAACGCGAGTGGGGAGGTGAGGCGTGCAAAGGTCGTCACCTGCGTGTGTCGAGAGGAGTACCTGGTGAAGCAGGTGGTGCTGCTGTGCTGGATGCTTTCCCTCGTCGTGGTCTCCAGCACTCTCCTCTTTGCGCACAGCGGGCCGACGAGCAACGTGCTGATCTTCACCTGCAGCTCCCTGCTGGCGTCGGTGTATGGGATGGTGTGGGTGCTGCGCCGCACGCATCCACTGGCGTTCTATCCTCTGCCCACTGCCTCGGATCAGCATGACGCGGCAGACCAAAACAAACAGACGGCTGCTGCTGGTGCTGCTGCGCAGGATACCCCAGCGGCATCCACTCACCAGACAGAGGACGGCGCCGAGGAGCAGACGGCCACGCAGCAGCAGTCCACCAGCAAGAAAGCCCCGGCTGCTGCTGCGCCACTGTCGCCGTCGGTAGATCCGTCAGCCCTGACGCAGCAAGACGGCGATGATCCGCGGCCTCCTGCCGCCTCGCGGTGGTGCACCTCCGCCGTTGCCCCGAGTCTTTCCTACGCCGGCGATGCAGCGTGGTGGCTGCTGATGGTGCTGGCGGCGGCGCTGAGCACCGGTACGCTGACGTGGCCCGTGCTGCCGCCGCTGCTGCGGCATGGCGTGCTCGCCTTCCTCGGTGGGTGCGCCGGGGTGGCGCTGTGGCGGCTGCGGCGTTGGGCAGCAGCGGACCTGGTGAGCTCCCTGCTGTACACGGGTGGTGGTCTGACGGTGGCGGTGCTCGTGGTGGTGCTGGTTGCCCAGATGGCTCCTCTGCCCACCGCAGTAGCGTCAGCTGGCGGTGCTGCACGTTACGTCGCGGCGGTCACGAGCGCGTTTGGTGATGTGTACGACAGCGCTGGTGATGCTGCGCTGCGTGCGTTCATCCTGCAGTGTGCGGTGGCATGCCTGGGGTATGTCTGCGGTGTTGCCTACGCCACCTTCCGTATTGGTCGTTTGGCCCTGGAGCCAGAGGAGGTGAGCCTGGTGCCCATTGAAGACGAACTGAGTTTCTTCTCAAAGCCGGCGTCCACGAAGAAGCAGCAGTGATAGGACCAGTGCGGAGCGTGAGAGGACGTGGGTGTGGGTGTGTGTGAGGTGCACGGAGTCAACAATAAGGACAAGGCAGCAACACCGCCTGGTCGCAAGAGAGCAGCAGTGACGTCTTGAACGTCTGTGTGTGCGTACTACCCATAGCTGTCCGTTTTCAAACTTGGCTTTTTTTTTCCTGTTATTGCTTGCAAGATGTGC
>AUXI01000183.1:0-34521 GCA_000482105.1 Crithidia acanthocephali | reverse complement strand
GTGGCTGTACACGGGTAGAATAAAAGACACGACGACGGATAAAGATACAAAGAAAAATTGAACGTGAATTGTAAGCATACAAAGAAGAAGAAGAAAAGTGTTAACACTAAACAAAACAAAACAAAACAAAAAAAACTAAAATACAAAAAGTAATGTACGCACACCAAGCATTTGAGCAGGCCTGCAACGTTGCAAGTGTGAGCTGAAGCTCTGTACCGATGGTCACACAAAAAAGAAAAAAAATCAAAGTACTTTTCAGATTTCAGGCATCTCTGCCTACTGCCGAACACTCAGAGAAGTCAAGAGAAGGGAAACCCATGGAAACGACTACCTTTGCATCGAGACAGTTTAAGCGTGCGACAGCGCGAACCGATACGGACACCTTTCAAAGTGACAGTTGCAACTGTGCTTGGGTCCGGGTGTGTGAGTCTAGAAAAAAGAAAAAAAAAAGAACAACGGGAGTGAGTTGTGTGCTGATGCTCCACGAGAAGAGCCAAATGGGCACACACACACCTTAGAGAGTTGAACGATAAACATCAGAAGCGAGCAACGAGAGAGGAGTGGTGCACCGAAGCAACACAACATAGCACGGATATATATAAAACCCGCCCTTTCAAAACACGCACTTTGCAACACAACCACACCACATTTGTCAACCATCCCCAGCCACTTGCAGTGCCCACACACACGCGGTCAGTTCAGCAGATCCTGCAATATCTGCTGCACCTGATACTCCTCCAACCCATCATCGTCGTCATCGTCCTCCACCAGCACGGGAGCGTCGTCATCACTGTTGTGACGGTGGTGGAGGCGGCGGTGGTCGTCGTCACAGGCGCCAGCGAAGATGCGCTCGTACGCGAAGTTGGACGGGAAGTGTACATCCTCCATCGGCTGTAGGGCGGCGACGGAGAAGGCGGCGGCCGGTGCCGCGGGTCCCGCCGACGCGGCGGTGAACGGCGTCGCGGTGGCAAAGGCACCGGGGGCGACAAACACCGCCGATGCAGCGGGGGCAGTCACGGCGGGTGTTGCGTGTTGCTGCTGCTGCACCGCCTCCAGTGCCGCCACCGCCGCCGCCACGTCGTCCGCCGTCACCGCCTCCGCGTACGTCTCGATGGTGTGTTGCGGTCGGATGAGGCCGAACAAACAGGGCGAGGTAGGCGTGGCGTCCACCAGTTGCTGATCGTGGATCGGATTGCGTGCCTGGCTGGTGCGAGTGCTGCGCAGCATCTGCAGCTCCGCCTCGTCGAATGCGTCGTGCGCCGCGGCAGCGGTGTGGAGGAAGTCGAAGGCGGTGGCGGTGTGGACTTCATTGCGGAAGAACTCCACCATCGCCCGCGCACTCGCCGGCTCGGCGAACTCCACAAAGCCGAAGCACAACTCGTGAAACTTCAGCTGATGTGCCGCCACCGCCTCCGCCGTGCCGCTGCGGGTTGTCTCCTTGTCGTCGTGGCACAGCCGCACCTTGCGGAAGTCGCCAAAGTGCAGCAGCAGCCGCCGCACCTGACCCGAGGTGAAGCACGATGGCAGCTTCGTGATGTACACCGTGCACTCCGTCATAGCAGCGTCAGAGCGCTCCGCAGCGGCGGCTGCGGTGGTCGTGGTGATGGTCGGCACCGGTGCGGCGGCTGTCAACACAGATGCCGGTGGCACGGCGGAGACCGTCGGCGTTGGCGGGGCGGGGGTGGCGTGCGCGGTGCCGGCCACCCGAGAGCCAAAGGCGAAGCGCATGCTCGGGTGCTGCGGGGTGAGGCCGAGGGAGCGCAGTGCACTGTTGAACGGCCCGGCCGCGGCGGAGCTGCTGTCCAACGAGAACTCCGAGGCACCCTGCGTGTAGTCGCTGGCGGGGCTGGACAGCATCACCTGCGGTGGGATGGCGCCGCTGCCGGCGTTGACCGGCGTGCTCTGCTTCCCCTTCCAGTCGCTGGCGCTGGTGCTGTACGACTTCGAGACGACCCGCCGTGGCGTCGGCCGGGCACTCGGCGTCACGAGCTGCGACTTCTTTGCGCTGTTCGTCGCCCCGTTGCCGGAGCCGGACCCCGAGCCGGAGTTCGTGTGGGCGCCGCTGTCGAGGCTCGCCTCCAGTGCATCGTTGCGTGGCGTGCACGCCTCCGCGCCGGCCTCCTCGCGGCTCAGCTGCGCCTTCACCGGACTTCGCCCCTCCGCCGCCTCGATGCCGCCGCCGCCGCCGCCGCCGCGCGGGATGCCGCGGAAGTCGCATACGAAGCGCTCGTACGTCTCGCGCGCGGTGTCTTGGGCGTACTGCCGCGGGTCGAGGGAGCGCCAGAGCTGCACCATCTCGCCCAGCGCGTCCATCAGGGTCAGCCACGGCCGGTGCTGGCGCTCCTCGGCGACGCTCGACGGCACCTCCGCCTCTCGGCACAGGAAAGCCTTCGCGGCGGTGAGTTCGTTGTTGAACTTCTGGAAGAGGACGGTGGAGAAACACAGCGGGGTTTTGGGGAGGTAGGGGTACAGGTAGAGATAGGCGCACTGCACCGCCGCAACGATGCGGGCTTGCCGGGCAGCCGTCGGGTCTGCGACGAGCATCATCAGCATCTTCCCAATCAGCTGGAGGAAGAGGACGCCCTTCTTCGCTGCCGCGGTGGTGTCCGCGGCACTGGGTGGTGCGGTGCGGAGGCGAATGCCCAGCGTGCTGTGCATCGTCCGGAAAGCCCCCGACAGCGGGCTAGAGAGGATGGTGGAGTGGTCGCCGTTGGCGAGGAGAACCTCGCGCAGCGTGTCGGCCAGCGCCGTCGCCTCCGCCTCACCGCTGTCGTTGCACAGCACCAACGCACACATGTCCGCCGCCAGCTGCGCGTCGCTGACGGTCTTGGCCCGCAGCTGCCGCTCAATCGCAGCGAGCAGCGCCGCAGCGGAGGAGGACGGCGCCGCAGCACCCGCCGCCGCCGCGCCGAGGCCGGCCGGTGCGTTCGCCCGGGGAGTCGACGCGGTGGCCTGCGGTGCGCCGTGCAGCGCGGCCTCCCGCCGCTCCGCCGTGCCGCCGTCGTGGCTCAGCCCACCCGCCGCCGCATCCGTCAGCGGCGCCGGCGTGCGGTCGAGGAAACGCGCCACCACGGGTCGTCGCTGGCCGTGCGGCACAAAATCGTTGATTTTCTCCGCCGCCTCCATCGCCATACCCTTGGAGCCAAAAATGGCCACGCCGCTGCACCGCAGTTTGCCGTCGACGGAGACGGGCCGGGGCAGCAGCTCGGAGTTCAGGGCCCCCATCGGGTAGAACATCTTGTAAAAGGACTTCGCACTGGTGCCGTAGGCGAGGTTGTGGACGCCCACCAGAAACGCCTTTTCCCCTGCGTACTTCTGCAGAAAGTGCTGATCAATGACATCGTAGGTGTTCGTCGGCGCACCCGCAGCGGCCGCCGCCACTGCTGGCGCTGCTGCGGCACTGCCAGCACCACCCACCGCGCCGGTCACGCCGAGGCGGTCCAGCGGCGGCAGTGGCGGCGGGGCGGTCGCCGCGTTGCCCGGCAGCGGCTCGCGCAACGCGTGCGGATCGCGGAAGTTCGCCTGCGGCGGCGTCGGCCGTGCGCTGGGCGGACTCGCCGTCTTCGCCGCCGCCTTCGCCGTCGCGGCTGCGCTGTGGCTGCTGTGGGCGGATGGCGGTGTGCCGGCCTGCGTCTCCGGCCCACAGTAACGCACCATCAGCGGCTGGTGCTGCCCGTGCGGCACAAAGTCGTGAATTTTCTCTACGCCAACCATCGCAAAGTCTTTGCGGGTAAAGAAAACGGCGCCGGCACGCTGGCGGACGGCGTTGAAGGCGTTGGCGAGCGGGTCGGGCATGAGCCGCGGCTCCAGCACCTCCGCCGCACACGCGCCGGTGGGAAAGAACATGCTGCTAAGCTGCTTGTTCGTGGTGCGTGGGTGGAGGTGGAAGACGGAGACCATATGCAGGCCCTCCTCACGGCACTTGCGGTCGTACAGCTCGTGCATGTACGCCTCCGTGAACTCCACCAGCCGCGTGCCATCGAGCGTCTCCGGCGCGGTGGGCTGCGCAGGGGCGGGGGAGCCGTGCGGGCTGCCGGAGGGCCGGCTGGGGAAGTCCGCCAGGGAAACAGGCCCCCACCGCTGCTGCTGCTGCTGCTGCTGCTGTTGTTGTTGGTGCTGGGGCATCGCGAAGAGAGCTCCCCCGAAGGACGGGGTGAGGCGAAACTCGCGTGCGTCGGGGTTGAGCGCGGCTGTCGACGACTTCACCGGCGTGGCGGCGTGCGCAAACGGCGTGTCGTTGCTCGACGTCACGACGAAGGAAGGCAGCGGGGCGTGGTCAGACGGCGCACTGCGTGGCGTGCTCTGCGACGACGTGGACGCTGCAAACATCTTTGGGGGACAAAAGGTGACAGACACACAAAGTGGAGAAACAAGAAAAAAAAACAAGAAAGTTTGATACGCTGAGCTTTGTTACGGCTGTGTTGTGCTTTGGGTACGCCAACAAGACTTTGGTATAAGAACACTGGAAAGCTGAAGAAGAAAACGTAGTGTGCTAAATACAAAAACCACACACACACACAAAAAGAGACAGCAGTTCTTCGGCTGTGTGTTTACGGGCTTTGAACCAAGGAGAAAAAGAAAAAGGTAGTTAGAGTTTTGCAGAGAAGCAAATGCGGACCACAGAATCAAATTCACAAGGCCAACAAGAAGAAGCCAAAAAAAGAGAGATTTCTTCTTTTAAAAACGAAAAAAAAGATGAGGAAAGTCAATCAGCGAAACAGAAGATCCCTGGAGTAGTCAAGCGTTGGCAGAAAACACCCAGAGAAGATATACAAGAAAACTATAAACGAAAAGAGTGTGCGTGCGGATATCTAAACTGACGGAATGAAAAAAAAAAGAGAAGAAAGAAATGGTACAAAAGAAAAAGGGTGTGCGGGTGTTTTTTTTTTATTTATTTGGGTTTCGTGAGCGTGCGCCTTGCGTTGTTTCGTGCGAAGAAACTACGTTGCGTTGCGCGTTGTCGCTGCACAGAAAAGAAGTAATCGAGAAAAACAAGGCTACAAATACCGCACTATACAGCACTCAAAAGACGCCGTGTAAAAATGGAAAAAGGTCGTAATGAGTCGGGCTCAGAGGGAGCAGCTATATAATGTCGGCTTAAAAAAAAAAACCGGACGCGATACAGCAGTCGAGAATGAAAGAAAAGGGACACGACTTGACGATATTTTAAAAATCAGACAGCTACAGAACAAAGGCAGTGCTGAGCAGAATTCCTCACAAGAACTTTTTGGTATGAATAGGAAACGGCTATACAGTGTTTTGTTCTTCTTTTTGACTTCACAGACCGATGAAAGGAAGAGTGAGAGAGAGCCAGCAAATCTTCAAGAGTGGAAAACAGCGTCGACAAGTTTCAGAGTATTGTTTTCCTTAACCTCAACGTGTCTCTTGTGCTCACTTCAAGGTACTGTATTCAGAAAAAAAGAAGTAGGGGTGTGCAGGTGCGGGTAGATGGCTAAAAAAGAAAGAGAAAAGAACGTAAAGGTACAAGTGAGAAGTAAAAAAAAAGAATGAAAAAGGGAAAGTGCTTCTGTGGTCTAGAAAGTTAGAAAAACACTTTGTTGAGAAAAAGCAAGAAAAAGGTGAGAGTATGAACAAGAGTCAACAAGAGAAAAGAAAGCTGGCTGAAAAGCCAAAAGTTTGGTTGTGAGAGAGACAAGATAAAAAAGATCCTTTGCTTGTGTGTTTGCTGTCCCTTCTCACATGCACTGCACGAAAGAACTTTGTGACCGATGGGCAGCAAGTTGGGTGGAAGAGCAGCTAGCAAACCTTCAGCTACGCGCACACAGAACAAAACAAGACGAGAAGACACCGCTATAAAAGAGGCGAAGAGAAGACAAATAGTAAGGAAAAAACAAAGCTTATGAATACTCAGGTGCGGGAAAGGTGTGCGTGTATACGTGTGCGTTTGTGTGCGTATATGGAATTCGATGTATGTGCAGGGTCTTTTGTTTTTGTTTTTGAATTTGGAGCGCTCTATCCGTGCTTCAAACGCCACAATGACACAAAACTGTTCGGGCAAAGAGACAAAGAAACGAAATGAAGTAAAAAAAAAATTAGAACAAAACTAGAAAGAGTGGTGCGGGTGATCTCAATTACTTGTTTTGTGTGAGTGCTTGTGCTGAAGGGACAGAAAAAGCAAACAGTCAAACAATCGAAGTGAAGGAGGCGAAGGTCAGAAAGGTGGGTGACCGATGCAGCTGACGCGATAGTGCGTTGCAGCGGCTAGACCAAAGACTGACTACAGGGAAAGGAGGAAAGGGAGGTGGAGGTGAAAACCTCGTGGGAATAAAAAAGAAAAGAAAAAGATTTGGCTGAATGGTGTAAAGTTGGGGTACAGGTATCATCGTTGTATAAATAGCGTGAGAAGCGAATGCGCATTGAGTGAAAAGTAAAGAATAGTGGACACGGAGAACAGCCGCAAAGTGGCGCGTGCGCAGATGCGGTTTTTTTTTTTTAATGAGGAACACAAGACAAGAAGGAAGGAAAAAAGAAAAGAAAAGAAAAAATGGTTGGGCAAGGGAAACAAGAATACTAACTACAACGAAATGCAGCACTTGACATGCTCATCCAAGTACTAAAAAAAGAGGCGTACGATCTCTGGAATGAAAGCACTTTAGTAGAGCCCATAAGAATAGTCCGCATTGGCAGAGACAAGACGTCTTTTTCTTCCGCTCTCTATACCTGCCGCGGCTCCGGATCTCCTCAATTCACGAAAAAGGAAGTCGCAATATACTTTTTTTTTTTTTAACGTCTCACTCAGCGACGGTGTTTTGCATCGGGCCGGATGCCTCGGTGCGTCAGCAACAACAATAGTACATGCATCTGACATCCGATACCTCGGACTGGCAGAGTAGTTCTTCCATTTTATTTTTATTTTTGGTGCATTGCATCTCACGCACGTTTACGTGCTCAGCAACGAGAGGCCATTGTACAACACTATACATCACAACAGAGATATCATGAAACAACAACAACGATGAAGCATGAATGCGCACACAGCGCAAACACCTACACCCACGACACACCCACTATGTACATAATACGGCGTCAAAGTAGAGAAATCTTGATTCAGAAAAAAAAAAGAAAAAACGCAATACTGGCATGCGTGTTTCGGCAACAGTCGACCAAGTGAGGTGAATCCATCACAGACGCACACGGCGGCTCCAAGAATCGCTCCGTTGCCTGCTTTAGTTGGTCGCTGTGTTCTGCGTCATAAAGCGGTCGTAGAAGTCGTCCTCCTCCTCCGACTCCCCATCGTCCGCGGCCGCCCCTTGTTTCGCGCCGACCTTGATCATGATGTAGACGTGATAGTGCCCGGTGGGGCTTGCGGTGGACGAGGTCAGCATCGGCTTCTCCAGCAGCTTGTGCTCCACATCGAAGTTGAGCTTCTTGCGACGGAAGTGATCCATGCGGGTCTCCGGAGAGCCGTACGACACCACCACGAAGCGACCGCCACGCTTCAGCAGCCGTGACATGTTTTTGTTGAAGATGTAGAGGTTGTGGAAGGAATTGGCGCCGCCCAGGATGCCGTCCACGAGGCCCTTGTCCAGAATAAAATCGTAGAGGTAGTCGTTCGGGCAGAGATCCAGCATCAACTTCTCGACCGGCGTTGTCAGCAGATCGGCGCAGATCCACTGCATCTCGTTCATCTCCGAGTAGCGGCGCTGCATTTGGCTAATGACGGTGGGCGAGACATCAACGTTGGTGATCTTCTTGATGTTCAGATTCTCGTAGAGGCTGGCGGAGAGACGGCTGTTGCCGCAGCCCACGACGAGCACACGGATCTGCTCTGCCGGCTGCAGCAGCGGACGCAGAATCGTCTGCAAATTGTCGTACGTGACGAACCAGTCGAAGGTGGTGTCGTTGCTGCGGTAGCGGTCCTCCCAGTACTCGGGATTGGCGTACTTGGACATGGCGCACGCACACACACGATCTATTCGGTAGTGCGTTGGACAGCGCAAAGAGCGTAGGGGGCAATCGACCTTAGATGGAAGAAGGAGGGGGAGCGGGCCTCCGAGGGTGTCGGGTATATGTAAATGTATGTGTTTGATTGATGCTTTGCTAGGTGTAAAAACAACAACAACGACAACCGGCGACGGTGTTTGGAGACAGAGGAAAGCAGTAAAAAAACTCCGACACGTGAGAAACGGGAGAGCGCGAGAGATGGAAAAGAAGAAGAAAAAAAAAAGGTACTGCGTGCTTTGCATTTTTTTTGTTCCCCGTGCATGGAAGCAACGGAGAGGGAGCGTGTCTTTTTTCGTGGTGTACTCGAAATAATATAGCCATTGCCAACCTCGCCAATGTTGCTCCGTAAAGTTCGAGATACTGTGACAGCTCTGGTGCGTGAAAGAGGCACTTCCTGGGACTCTGGAGATTTGACAAGAGAGCATCTTAATAGCCACGTACGCTGTGCAAAGGCCGTCACCCCCATGGAGCGTCGTTGCTTGACAGAGAGAGAAGAGCTCCACAATCACACATTGCAGAAGTGCTGCCTAATCTTAATCTTTTTTTTTCTGAACCAGTGCGAGAAGAAGATACAAATACTAACGTATAAAAACACACCTCAGGTTGCCGTGACAATGAGGACAGTCGCTGCGATGGCGTAGCACGCAGAGGTGTGTTACCACACACTATCTGCTCCATGGACTACGTCGACAAGACAGATGCAGAGCAGAAGAGCTTTGTCAGCTGTGTGGACCAACGCGCGACTGCTTGACAGATAAAAAAGAAAAAAAAAAAAAAGAAAAACAATGATTGGACGTTGGGTGAGACAAACAGTTCACTCTCACAAAGTACAACAGCGGATCTATGATATCTATGATGTTGGTGTGCGCGTGTGCCACCTTCTATATTTCTGAGGAAAAAAAAAACCGTTTCCGCTAGGCGGACACGACAGCTGAGAAGTGCCGCAACACCTTTGTATTGGAATACACAGAAATAGCAACACAAAGGGAAAAGCAGCTATCCAAGTCTTACGCCGTCTTCTTTTTTTTTCTAATTCTAGGTCTTTATCTTGACGCCTGTGCAGATAGAAGGGCCCAGTTCCGGAGAAAGACACGGAGGCAGCTTGAGCAGTGCGGGGTGAAGAACGCCGCTGGCCGTCAAACAGCGCTCGTAAGAAAACTCTCCGTGAAAAAAAAAAGAACGGCAAGAACCATGATAGGGAAAAGGAACAGAGCAAGCGATGCGTGCACCTGAATGGTCCCACATCGCATCGCGGAGGGAAAAAGAAAAAGAGAAGAAAAAAAAAGGGTAGAATTGAAAACGACAGTTAAAACGAAACGGCATAGCAGTGAGTAGCTTTAACACTGGAAAAAAGACAAAAAAAAATAGACGAAGTATGACAAACAGAAACGCTTGCACCGCTCACGCAGTCGCAAAGAGACCCACGGCGCTCTCGTTCAGCTTCACCGTAATATCCCCCAGCTCTGCGCGCTGGTGAGCCGCCACGTACTGCTTCGAGGCCAGCGCCAGCACATCCACGAAAGTGCGGGCTGCGTCGCGACGGCGCAGGTCCTGGCAGATGTCCTGCAGCGTGCACGAGGCCCCGACCAGCGACGCGGCAGGCAGCAGGTGCTCTGACCGCGCCTTCTTGCGTCCTGCAGCGCGGCTCGACAGCTCGGCGCGGAGGCGGCTGAGGGTGTGCTGCACGCTGGCGGAGAGACCAGTGGCCTCCTCCACCTCGTCCTCGCGGCTGCGCTTCCGGGACGGGGCGATGCTGCCCGCTTCCATCGTAGGTGCGTTGCCCGCCTCCATCGCTGCGTAGTCTTCGGCCGACACGTCCAGCGGGCCGACGGTGGTGGCCCCACCGTCGCTACGGCGTGGCGGGGTGGCGGCAGCTGCCTGCGTGGCTGCCGCTGCTGCCTCCTCCGCTGCCGCCGCCACGGACTGCCGAAGTGCCGCCGCGAAGGCACCGCGCAGCACGTCGCCCACGACACAGGAGAGAGGGGCGGCCTCCGCTGCGGCATCCGCCGGCCCCGCCGCGCCGCTCAGGGTGCAGCGGTCAGCCGCCTCCTGCGCGTCGTACGGCCCGCGGCGCGGCTCTGCGCACAAAATGTCGCTGCGGTCCGCCATGCACTTCTCGAAGGCCTCGCGGGAGAGGGTGGTGGCGGCGACGTCCAACACGTTCACCACGCGCGGCTTGCGGGCCGCACGCGAAGGGCGACCCGGAGCGTCCTCGTCGGCCGTCATCAGCGCATCGGGCAGCAGGAACGGATCGCTCGGCATGCCGCCTGCCGCGAAGTCCTGGCCGTCCATGGACGGGAAGCCGATCGGGAGTTCATCCGGCAGGGGCACACCGATGTCCAGCTCGTCGCCCATGCCGCCGTACGGCAGTCCCTGCCCCTCCGCCATGGTGCTGCCACGGCCCTTTTCCATGCTGGCGAGGCTCGACTTGCTCTTGCTGGTGCTGGCGCTGCCGCTGGCACGTTCGCCAAACGCCATGAGGTCCGCCCGCATCTTTGCGATTTCGTCGTAGTCCTGCTGCGAGTTGTGGAGCTCCTCGGCGGCCTGCGAGGTGGGCTGCACGGTGTACCACGCAGACGCCAACACACCGTCCTCGGCCGCCCCCTCGGGCCCCTCCACGCGTTGGTGCTGGCCGAGGAGATCGGCGATGGCGTCAAAGCGGCCGTCGTGCAGGGCCGCGGCGGCGTCGGCTGCCGCGCCGTGTTTGGCGGCCACCGCGGCGTCCCACTCGAAGGTGACCGCCTCGACATCGCCCTTCTGCGGCACGAGGACGCCATCAATCGACGTGGTGCGCTGCTGCTGCCCGCTGAGGGTCGTCGTGGCACGGCTGCCGGCTTTAGAGGCCAGCGTCGTGACGCGCAGAAAGAGCGTCGCCTCGGTGGCCTCCTTCAGCAGGTGCTTCACCTTCAGGGCGTAGATGCGGACGACGCCGACGAGCAACTCACCGGAGGTGCGCAGCGCAATCGGGACGACAGGGCGGACAATGTGCAGAATGGTTTGGCTGAGGTCGACCACCTTCACCTCATGGCGGGTAAGCCGCTTGTCCCAGTGGGCGGCCAGCCACACCTTGGCCAGCGGACCTTTCTTGGTCAGCACGTAGGTGGAGAAGAACATTGCGGCTTCTTGGCTGCTGTTCTATTTTTTTTTTATGCAGCAGAAGTGAGGAGTGACAGCAGGAGCGCGAGAAGTCGTCTCACGAGTTTCGATTTGCCTTTTCTGTGTTGTTTGGTGTCTGATCTATGATGGGTACTCACAATACGATGCAAAAGAGAGAAAAAAAGTTTTTTTTTCTCCTTCTATGAGAGAATAAACAAGTTGATTGTGGCCGAGATGTCTTTTGTGTGTCTGTTTCACCTGTGTGTGTGTGTGTGTGTGTGCTTAAGGGGGCCAGGTAAAGAAAAGCTGAGTTCTGTGGAATACGTTAAAGCAGAAAGAGCGACACGAGAGGAGAGAGAGAGAGAGAGAAGAAAAGACAGTTTAGCCACAGTGTGTAAAGCGTGTTGCGAGCAGCGAAGAAGATGTGACCTCTTTCTTCATGCATCGAGATTTTCCCACGTTTCGTTCCACCGTTTGATCGAACTCATGAACAGTCAGAGAGACGATGGGTCAGAAAAAAAAAAGAAGAAGAAAGGGCACAGGACTGCACAGCGAAGTTGTTCTTTTGCGCAATCCACAAAGCCAAATGTTCCTGCTGAGGGACATCACCTTACGTCAACGTCAAAACAAACACAATGCCTCCGGCTGTGAGGACAGCGCTGCTGAGACCAGACGCATGAAGAGCACTCTTGCTGAACTCGTCGTGAGCCGCCTCCTCGTTTGCCGCCTGCAGCTTCCACGTAAACTCTTGTGTGTGTGTTTGTTGGGGTGTAGACACTACTTGATACATAATCAGCGAAAACGCAAACAAAGCACACGGACTAAACTTACATCGGCCAAAAACAAGAAAACAATAACAGTTGAAAAGAACTTCTGTTCTATACATGTCTAAACAACAACGCACACACGTACGTGACTTCACTTCTTCCAGAACAACAAAAAAAAACTCTTAAAAAAGCACACCGTGACATTCTCCTCAATGTTCCGCTTCGGCTTCGTCGCGGCGTGCCTTGGCGTCGTAGAGGGGCTGCAGTTCTGGACGCGGCTCGAGGGCGGGCGGTGGCGGCGTTGGCGGCCGCTGCGGCGCCGTCGTGGCAGCCGGCAGCGTCTGCGCGGTGCGGCGCTGCGCGATCTGCGTCGCCGCCATCACCGTCACCGCATCCGACGACACGTGCGGGACGTCTGCCAGCGGCACCGCCTCGTACGCCGTCGCCGCCGCGAAGCCGCCCTCCACCGCCCCCTCCGCCTGCAGCCGCTGCAGTTTGTCCGGCAGCTGCGCCAACGCGTCGGGGTGCACCTGCTGAGCGTAGAGCCACACCGACTCCTCAGCGTTGGTGCGCATCGGGTTGCTGCGTAGGGGTGGCAGGAGCAGCGCCATGGACTTGGTGGAGTCGAGTTGCAGACGCAGGGCTCGGCCGAGGCGCTGCACCACGTCCCCTTCCACTCGCCCATCCTCCCCAATGTGAATAAGTGGCAGGCGGCGCTGCGTGGCGTCGGCGTCGGGGCTGGCCGGCTGCGTGGACTTCTCCAGCACCACCACCGACTCCGCTGCCGCCGCCTCCCCTGTGCTGAGGAGCACCACAAGGCGGGTGGTGGCGGGCTTCAGCGTCACCGTTTCCTCGGGCAGGTGCACGCGGCGGTTGGCGCCATCCACCAAGATGGGTAGAATGGTCACCTCCGCCACGGCCCCTGCGTCGTCGTAGCGCATCGCCTGCACCGCCACGCCTTTCAGCGTGACGCCGTGCACCGGATCGGCAGCCGGCGTCGGCAGCGCCGCCACCCACCGCAGCAGCGGCGGGAAGTTGGCCGCCTTGATGAGGTCAGCCATCGTGCGGCCGTTGCAGTCCGCGCTGAACTCCATCGGCACCCGCGGCGGTGGCGCTGCGGCCGTGTCGGACCCCGGCTGCTGCTGCTGCCGCGCCGTCAGCTCGATGTGCGGCACAACGTGCGAGGTGCCCTTCAGCATACTCGGCACCCACGCCCCGTTCACGTAGGTGCCCTCCTGCTGGAAGGAGCCGGCCTTCAGTCCGCAGCGGTGCACGAAGGCGCCCGCGCCAACCGGAACGTCTTTCTCGAAGTTCCCGATGTAGCGCACCGTGCCGGAGGCGAGGCGCCACTCCCCCGACACGAACGCGTTGTGCTGGAAGGTGCCGCTGAAGCACGACCCGTCGAGCAGCTGGTAGGTGCCGCTGCCGTGCTTCTCGTCCTTGCGCCAGGACCCGTCGTAGCTGCTGCCGTCCTTGTAGACGTAGCGGCCCACGCCGCTGCGCTGGCCGTTCACCCAGCGGCCGATGTAGCGGGAGCCGTCGGGGTAGACCATGCGGCCCTGGCCGTGGCGCGCGTTGCGGAACCACTCCCCGCTGTAGAGCGCGTTCGCCTTGGCCCACCAGTACACCCCGCGGCCCTCCCGCTGGTTCTCCTTGTACTCACCCGTGTAACAGTCACCGGATGGGAAGAGGCTCTGGCCAAGGCCCTGCTTGGTGCCGTCCGGCAGCCGTGGCCCCACGTACACGCCGAGCTCGCCGATGCGCTTGACGATGCCGACACCGCGGTCACCCCACTCCTCGTGGTAGTCCTCGAGACTGTCGTACACGACATCCTCCGGCATCGGCTCCACTTCCTCCTCTTCCTCCTCCTCCTCCCCTTCCTCCTCGTCTCCGCGGTTGGCCATGGCGCGCTCCGCCAGCCGCTTCGCCTTCTCCACCTCCCGCTGCTTCTGCCGCTCCGCCACCTCGGCCGCATTGGGCAGGTCGTCCTTCATCTCAATCCAGCGGTCGTAGACGACGACTTCGGCTGACTCGGGGTCGAAGGCGAAGGCGGCGCGGCGCAGACGCTTCACGAGGTACTCAACGAGCATAAAGTGCTCATTCAGCACGGCCCACTGCAGCAGCGTTTGCTGCGTGACGGGGTCCTTCTCCAGCAGCACCGTCTGCACCTCCTCCTCCTCCTCGAAATCGTTCAGGTAGCGCATCAGCTGGCCAAGGCGGGGGGCGGACTTGCTGAGCTTCACGTAGTCGGCGGGGCGACCCGGGCGGCGGCCCTCCGTCGACTCGTCGTTGACGGTGTCGTCGTTGTCGCCGGCCTCCTCCTCGTCCTCGCCGCTCTCCGCCTTGTTGAAGGTGGGGTGGATAAACTGCCACATCTGCGGCAGCTCCACCGCAGCCTCGTCGCCGTCTGACATCGTGTGTTTGTGTGTGTGTGTGTGTGTGTGTGTGTGATAAAGGAGAATGGCTGCTGCTCGTGTTTTCCCTTTCTTGTGTGTCTTTCTTTCCTTTCCTTTTCCTTTTCTTTCTATCTTATCGTATCTGCAATAAAAACACGAATCAGTCGAACGCGATGCTGACAAAATCCACCAAAGGAGAATACGCAAAGAGAGGTGTAGCGGCAGAAACAGTTGAAAGCAAAGGATAACAATCACGAGAGGGATGAACGCTACAAGCAGAATTAAGAAGGATATTCGAAAAAGGGGTCCTTCTACACGAGTCGGTGAGTGGGCGCACGCCGCATGGAGTTCAAGGTAACAAAAAAAAAAAACAACCATAGACGAGCCGCCCTGAAGGAGCGTTTCAACATGTTTGAGCCAGCACCACTACGCACTTCGCATCAGACGAAGTGTGTTGGTTCCTTCTGCAAGTTGCCAGTTTTCAATGAATGAAGCAAATACGCAGCGTATTGCTTTGTCTTTTTTTTTTGTTAAACTGCCTTAGTGCATTGTTTGCAGGGGAATAATAGTAGAAGTGCGTGAAGGAGTCGCCTTGGACAGGATAGTAATTCACATGAGCCGCCTCAGACTTGCTGCTCAGGCGCCATTGCTTCGCCATTGGAGCGCATTTGCAGCCGAAAGGGACACCCTCGCAGAGGTTTTCAGTCTAACATGAAAAGAAAAAAAAAGGAGAGTAGAGAAAAAAGAACTTCGGCACTTTCCCTGCAAATCATGCAGCAACAACGAACGCAAAGGGAGAGTAAAACAAACACAATATGTGTGTGGGGTACATCGGTTGGGGTGGCCACCACCAACTAGTCGCTGTCCTTCACGGCACGGTAATCTCGTGTGCGGAGCAAGGCAAACGCGTTGTACGTTTTCCATGCAGGGTAAAGGGCTACAGAGTCCCTCCTCACTTTCATCTTTGAGAGATTTCCGCAGTGCAGCAGTGAAGGCAACGACACAAGACTTGGATGCGGTGCTCAGTGTGGCGTATCGGCGTCCGGCTCCACCGGGATCTGGCGGGAGAAGTGTTCGCGCTCTCGCTTGTCCGCCTCGAAGTCAAAGTGCTCGAGTGGGATTGTTTTGGAGTAGCCCATCGCCTTCGCGTCGAGGCCAAGCTCGCGCAGCTCCAGCTTGTACACGTCGTGCACATCCACGTGCGTGAACGTGTTCTTGTCGGCGGCGTGGAAGACGCTCTGGATGCGGCGCGCCTTGCGCTCCCGCTGTGTGCGGTGGCCGGTGCTCGCGGAGAGGCCAAAGTGGTACTTCAGCGGCAGCTCCAGCGGGTACACCTCGCCACACAGCGTCTCCTTGTACGTGCGCGTCACCTCCACCTCATTCGTGGCCTCGCCGTTCTCGTTCACCACGGCAGCTACCTCGCGCTTCGCGACGTCCTCGCGGCGGATGATGACCGTCAGCTTCTTCTTGTAGTAGCGCACCACAAGCTCCAGTGGCTCCTCGGCAGCCGTGGCGGCCTTCGTGGCGGCGTCCAACAGCTGCCACTTGGGGTCATACGGCTTGGTGCCGCGCTGGCGGAAGTCGTACGTGCACCGCAGCACGTCGGGCGACTTCCGGAAGTTCCCGCTAGCCGGGTTGAAGTTGTTTATCACTGTGGCACCGCTGCCCGCGGCGTGGTTCGGCAGGTTGAGAAGGAGGTAGATGCTGGCGGTGTGGTGGTGATGCGCCACGGCGTCGCCCTGTCCCTTGTGCTCGTCAATGTGGGCAGCTTCGTCCCCCACGGAGTCGAGAATGAGGCCGAAGCCTTTGTTGAAGTCGGAGTACTTGACGCCCATAATTCTCGACTCGCCGTCCGACTCATCGACCGAGGTGCCGCGCTTGAAAATGCGCTTGAAGAGCTCCTCGCGCTTCTTCTTCTTCTCCTCGCGGCGCTCCTTCGCAAGTCGCTTTTCCTGCTTCTCCCGCTCCGTCAAATCCTCCTCGTCGACATCGTCGTCGTCCTCGTCGTCGTCTTCGCCGGTGTTCAGCAAAAAGTCAGCGACGCGCCACGGGTTGTCGGCGTCGAGGATCTCGTCGCGCAACTCGGGCGAAAGCGACTTGGAGTACTTGACCACGTGCTGGTGATCGTCGCCGATGGGCTGATCCAGGTACCAGAGAGCTAGCCCATCACCACCCTGGTAGTGGGAGGAGTTGCCACTCAAGCCGGCCGCGGGTGGTGGCGGCCGGATCGAGAAGCGCAGACGCAGCTCCCAGTTGTCGTGGTCCAGCGGCGCGGTGTTGAAGGCAAAGCCGTGGTCATCCAGGTCGTTGTTCGTGAGGCGCAAGAAGCGTTCGTTAGCAACGGCTGACCCACCGATCATGAAATGCGGCACGCCTTCCTCCCACCAGTCGTTGACGAGAGGCTCTTGAAAGCTGTGCTCGTGCAGCAGTGGCCCACGCATGACACCAGCGGGAAGGTCATCATTGACACCTGCGGCGAGAGCGTTTTGGACGACGGCAAGACAAAACGCCAGCGACAGAAGCGCCGCGGCGCTTTTCGTAATCACCATATTGACCTCAAGTGGTTTGGCAGCTCTAGAGCTATAGTTCGATCCGATTGAAATCGAAAGTAAGAGACGTTTTTTTTTTGTTTGTTTCAAGCTACCGATAGTAAGAAGGGAGACGACCATTGCGCAAGAGGAGTATTGGAGAATAGAGTTGGATAGATGACGAGCAGAGTGCTGTGAGTGAGCGATTCACTCGACGGAAATAGACATGCACAAATGCGAGCGGCCCACAATCAGCCGACGCGCTGCGCTGTTGGTCGTCGTCATCTTCTTGTAGTGCATTTCAGTAGTTGATTAGAATCCTGTTACGGTGAGGAAATATAGTTTCACGAAGCTATTTAGTTTTTGTTTCTTGGAACTAGAATCGCTATCATTATGCTGACAGCTCCACGTAGGTGGAACAGTAGGGTGAGAGTTCACGGCAAGAAAAACGAGAAAAACAGAGGTTGGGGGTTTAGCTACCCGATTACAACATTTCTTGAAATTGTAACAATCAATTTTATGACCGCCTTTGCGCAGGCACGGCTACTAAAAAAAAAAAAAAAGGTAAAGAAAAAAAAACAACAAGTACTGTTTTTAATTTTTTTTTGTGCGTGTGAAAGTGATTATGTTCGTTAATAGTCGTAATCTGGCATCCGGAAAAAAAAAAAAAGGATCATTTAGGTGATTACAAAAGGAAGAAAGCAACAAGTCGCCACGAGGGTGCTATCCTTTGTGAAGGCGCATCAGCGTGTTGAGAGGTCCACATCCCCCTGTTGGTGCGGAGCCTCAAGGTACTCCTTTGACCGCATTTCAATCAGGCGAGAGACGCAGCGATCCATCTGAAAGGAGCTGTCATCAGCGTCCATGAGCATTTTGCCGCTTTCACGCTCAAACTCCGTGAGCTGGTCAAACCGCGCAGCGCCGCCTTCGACGTACCCGGCGGACTGGTCCTTCGGGGCCTGCAACTCAAACGGCTCAACCGCGGCGTAGATCATTACTTTGCACTTGTGCTCGTAGAGGGTGTCGATAAGAAGAAGAAAGCGGTTCTTCACGTCGTTGTTCTCATATGGAAACTGCGGCACACCGTTGATGAAAACAGTGTGGAAGGTCTTGGCGATAACGTCGTAGTCGGCGGTGGACTTCTCGCCGCCGCACAACTCGTGGAAGTAGAAGTGGCAGACACCACCGCATGCCTTCGGGATGTCTACGTCACGCCCGAACACCTCAAGCTTCCGTTGCTCGGCGGGCATCCCCTTGCACATCTCTAAGAACAGCTTCTCAAACTTCGCCTCGTTTTCGCTGTTCATGGGGCACAGGTACGAGTCCGCCTGATGGCCGAGGAGGCGGTGGTCGACGTTGCTCTTCATGTGGTAGGTGTAGCACTGCTTGTTAACGAGGTCAATGAAAGGGAGAAATCCGCCGCGGTTGAGGCCGCCCTTGTACAGCTCACTCGGCGGCCGGTTCGAAGTGAAGATCACCACGAGACCGATCTTGTAGAACGAATGAAAGAGTCGCTTAAGAATCATAGCATGGGCAACGTCGGAGACGGCCACCTCGTCAAAGCAGAGAAGCTCCACGTCGCTAATCATGCGCTGCGCAACCTCGTCGAAGAGATTGATTTCAGCGTCCGGGGTACGACGACGATTATCGCTGGTGTTGTAGCTCACCATGTTCGTGCGGTTTCCAGGCTCTTGCATCTCCTCCTTCGACTTAAACCGAATTGAGTTCGAGGTCTTCTGCACATCAAGCATGAACTGATGGAAGTGAAGTCGCCGCTTGCGAATCTCTGACGGCGCGTTGTCGTACAGCAGATCCATCAGCATCGTCTTGCCGCAACCTACACCGCCCCAGACATACAAACCTTTCACGTGAGACAGTGGGTGGTACGCAACGTCTTCGTCCTCGTTGAGGGCCTGCTCTACCTTCTTCTCTTGCTCGCGACGCATGAAGAAGGAGGGGATGAGGCCTAATCGGTTCGGCGGCCGCAACTCAACCTGGCGCTTCGGCACCGGGTTGCGCTTATTGTCCTTAGTGTATTTCACCAGGTCGTCATACAAGCGATCGAACACGGGCAGCGCGCTCACCTGGTTCTGGTCAATGGTAATGTCACCCTTCGCAACAAGCTGACGATAGGCCTCTGTCGGCCGCATCGCAAAAAGCAGCGACGCTCTACGGAACATTGTAGATCAAATGACGAATTGATATGCTCCACTAGTATTGTTACAAAAAAAAAACCTTAGACAGCACTTCAAATCAGTGCAGTCACCATCGAACAACAATAGTAATAATAGCCAATACTAACAATAGCCAAGACACTAATGATTGGTGACGCGAAAAAAAAACGAAACAGACAAAAAAAAGTAAGGAGGACAATACCCTTCCATAACACAGAAAGAGAGAGAGAGAGAGTGAGAGTGAATGCCTCCAAATTAGTGTCCATCACAAAGCAGCACGTTGATCCTCTCATTTATTGGTACAGCCAGTTTTGGCTTTCGTGAAGAGACACGCATCAATACAGCGCTGACAGCGGCAATTAGTTTATTTAATATTCCTGCTCGCTTCAATGGGAATTTACTTCAGTGAAGTGAACATGTCAGTGTTTTTTAACCGTGAATGTGAGAGTATTTAAGGTGTAGCTTTTTCATGTCTGATAGATGAAACATACAGAGTCTATGGTTTGCTTTCAAACAAGCAGTATAGTGATTTGTCAGATTGATACAGCAACGAAAATGGAGAACAAATGATAGGAAAACTATGAGACTATATTGGGAGAGAGAAGAAAAGAGAAAAAAAAAAAACTAGGATCTTCACAACGACGGAAGCGCGAATAGTGGTCTCAGTGGCAATCCAAGAAACAAACAACAAAAAAAAAGTAGACGCCTCGGCAAAGCAGGTTTTATCTCCGATGTGGACACTCAATCACGGCGAGACGGTCTCTTTTTCTATGGAAAGTGAGCATCGCCGTCGTGGTACTCTGGCGCATTTGCAACACGGCGCGCAGCTTTCAGAAAAACATCCCTCGTCACCTCCGCCATGTTTTCCGATTCGTAGACGTCCAGTATCTCCGAGAGAGGAATTTCAGCATTGAGGGCAGCGACACTCATCGATGCTGGGTTGGAGATGGCCGGAATTCGCTCACCCTTCTTCAAAAAGATCTTGATGCCCTCTTGCGATGCTTGGTAGCGGCGATGGTCAACCCATGCTTTACGCGAGTAGGCTTGTAGAAAGCATCGATTGTAGTGCTCTTGGAAACACTGAGTCATCCACGAGCCGTCGTGTGTCAGGCGATCTTCGTAATAGGCTTGTCGCTCCTTGCGGAACTTCTCCGTGTCGGAACGAATCTTTGCAGCGTGGCGAATGGCTCGGGCCTCAAGCAGCTCTTCGTAGAACGTTCTGCGCCGCTCTGTGAACTCGTGAATTTCGTCTTGAGCACATTTCTCGTAAAAGCAAGTGCGTTGCACAACATAGCTGCGGATGTCTTGGTCCGTTATGTCGTTCCCGCTTCCGGCCACATCACCAAAGTCACGAATCGAGTCTTCTAGCTCCATCTCGTCAATGACAGCCTGCAGATTCATATTCAGCTGAGTCGAAAGCGTCTCTGCAGCAGGTTTCGCTGCGCTGTCCTTCTTCAAACGTGACTGGTATGCAAGGAGTGCATTGTAGTATTTTTCCACGTCTGCGTAGAGACGCACTTCGTACTCTGTTTCACGTGACTTGGTAAACTGCACCACGTCATTGTTGAGCTCACTCTTGTATTTTTCGCCCTCTATGCGCTGAATTTCGTCGTGGATCTCTTTCTGTTCTTGTCGAAACTCTTCCGTCTCCTCGTCGAGTCTCTGGGCGTAATGAAAGCGCCGTTTCTCAACATACTTCTCTACCTCGACTTGCTGCTCCTGCAACATACGCCCTTCATACGCATTGTTGATGGACTCGAAGAACGTCCCGCTTGCACGTAGCACGCCATCAGCGGGGTCCACAGCGTCTTTGTCGGTGCCGAAAAGAAACGCTTGCTGGCCTGCCGAAACAGAGTAGAGCACATCTTTTAGGATAGCTTGCGGGCGTACGTGTGTTCCAGCTTCCTCAGCAGTTTCAACTGAGTTGGCAGAAGTGGATGTGGACGAGACGCTTTCCTTTGGCTTTTCGGACGGAGTTGCGGCATTGGCATCTGATTTCGGCTCTCCGTTTGGCTTGTCCACTTTCGACGGGCGTGCCAGCAACGCAACCGTAGCTGACAGCACCAGTGGACTGCTGCGCTTGAGTGTGCGAAGCATATCTATGGAAAAGGGGCAAGAAAAAGTGAACCTACGAACTCGTAGTGTTTTGCACTACAAGTGAGAGAAACCGAGTAAGAAAAATAAATTTGAAATAAAGGATTGTCGCGAAGAGGGAGAAAGCGAGAGCCACGTTGTGCAGCAGTAGAGAGACTAACGCTTGTCATTCAACCACCGTAGTTGAAGGTGATAGAGCACAGAATAGTCAATCAACGACATCATGTCTGTTGGCCATCTTTTCGTTTGTTTAATGATTTGCCGAAAAGGAAAACATGAGTAGAAAGCGCTATCATTGCCAAAGAAAACGTTTTCTTGCAGAATACAAAACAAAACAGAACATCGCACATTCGTCAATTAGCAAAGCAATGGAGTTCCTTGTTCCGAGCGTTGGCATTTTTTTTTTTTTAATGATGTGGCCTGTTTTGTCTTCCTCCGTTTAAGACTACTACACGAACATGAGCCTCGACAAGATCCTTCAATGGTGCTTTGACGATTGGACACGTGAAAGAGCGGCGGCACGTACGGCAGTTTTGTGAGCGAAGGGAAATGCAACCACTCTTGCGTAAGCACCAGGAGAGAATGGAAACGCTGTCGGCCTCAAGTGGAGTGGAGGACTTTGTAGCTTGCGTGATGTTGGCACTTCCTTTCGATCTGTTGTGCAATCGCCCCCCTCCCCTCCTCATCTGGTTTTCCTGCGTTTAAGCTGAGCTCCGCTGTATTCTCAACGCGTGGCTTTGCCTCTGTCTTTCACGTGCATAGGACTCCGAGTTCAGTTTGTGCACTACGACTCTTCCGGTGCGAGCGCTGAATCAAGAAGCTACTCCGCTTTGTTTGTGCTGCAATGTGGTAGGCGATGCTGTGCTGTTGTTTGACGCGGCAGCCGGAAACGGCCCACTTGCGGCTTGCCAAGCTCAATGATTCATTTCTTTTTTGATCGTTCCTTTGTCTATTTCAACACACACTTTCCTCGTTTCAACAGTTGGTCATTGTTCAAGAAATCTAAAAAAGGAATGCTGATCGCAGAGGATTTCTGTTAGGCAAAGCAAAAAAAAAAAAAGACGAACGGATTTGACTTTATTTAATGATCTCACGAAGGAGGGAAACGCATGACGTCTGTGCACTCATTTTCTCTGCCACTCAGAAAGGACTGCGACGGAAGTCACACCATCTCTGCGTCAACGTGTTTGGCTCCCTTTTTAACGCCGGCATTTACCTCTTTCTCTCATTTTAAAGTGTTCTCTTCCCCTCATACTCCTCTTTTTGACTCTAACCATACCGAACCAAAAAAGCCTTCTTCACTCCAAGAAAATGATGCGTCGCGGAATTGCGTTTCTCCAGATGTACGGGCCACCCAATGTCCCGTACGGCATGAACTCTGGCCCTCAAGACCCCGCAGGAGGCGGTGGCGGTTCGCCGTCGCGAATGATGATGCAACGCTCGCAGAAAACGTTTCTTGATCCTGCATCGTTCGTCGAACGGCCACCTCGCAACACCTTGTTGAACATCGTGCCGCAGGGTCACGAGTACGTGGTGGAGCGACTGGGTCGCTATCACCGCACCTTGGACTCCGGGTGGTGGGTAGTCATCCCGATCATTGACAAGATCCGCTACAACTACAACGTGAAGGAGCAGGGCATCGAAATTCCGAACCAGTCCGCTATCACATCCGACAATGTGATGGTGGAGATCGACGGCGTGCTGTTTCTCAAAATTGTGGACTCCTCAAAGGCCAGTTACAACATCGAGAATCCCGTGTTCAACCTGATCAACCTCGCGCAGACGACGATGCGCAGCGAGATTGGCCGCATGTCCCTCGACAGCCTTTTCCGGGAGCGCGCGAGCTTGAATCAGAGCATTGTGGAGGTGCTGCGGCGTGAGGCCAACGAATGGGGCATCGAGTGCAAGCGCTACGAAATTAGGGATATCATTGTGAGCGAGTTAGTGCGCCGCTCGATGGACTTGCAGGCGGAGGCAGAGCGGAAGAAGCGCAAGCTGATCCTGGAAAGCGAGGGCGAGTCGACTGCGACAATGAATCGTGCCAACGGTATGAAGGTCGCACAGCAGTACGTCGCCGATGCAGCCAAGTACACGACGGAGCGAAGCGCCGAAGGTGAGGCAGCGGCTATTCGTATCAAGGCTGCCGCCGTCTCGGACAACATTTCTCTTGTCTCCGATGCTATCGATAAGGCGAAGCACGGGACGGAGGCAATCTCGCTCCGTGTTGCGGAGAGCTACATCGAGAAGTTTGGTGAGCTGGCGAAGGAGTCGAACACGGTGGTCATGTCTCAGCCGATAAGCGATCCTGCGACGTTTGCAACGCAGGCGCTGTCGGTTTTCAACACCGTTGCCACTTCTGCGTCCAAAGGCTCATCGACACCTGGGAAGTAAGCGGTGCGATTTAGAATGTAACACTCTCTTTGTTTGCGCATTCCTGTTTGTGGCACAGCTGTTGGTGAATTATTACTGTGCTTCTCCGTTATTGTCATCTCTCACGGAAAACCTTCTGTGCGGATGTCTGTGTTTTTTGGTCGTAGCTTTCACAGTTCAAAACGAAAGAGAAATGAAAAGAAGCTGGAAGACCTTCTACGCTCCTTCTTTTCCCTAACGCCAATACGCCTTTGTTTAAACGAAATAGAGTACAATGCCTTCCGCCTCGTGAGTAGTGCTGAAGCAAGAACTCCAAGACAAGAAGAAAAGCAGGTTTGGCCAGTTTTAAAAGACATCTGTTTTTCTCTTTCGCGCCACGGAGCCGGAGAACTGAAGCGCGGCTACAACAGGTGACTTTTGACGGGGGAAATCGCTTTCCTGAGTTTAGTGCTACCCGAACGAGACACTTTTTTCACCTTGTACACTCATGTGCTAGCGCTTTCCCGGTTTTTCTATTTTTCCTGCCTCCACTACACCTCTTCTGTCTTCTTTCACTTCGGCACGGTTAGTCTGTTCCATTCGGAAGAAAACAGCTGTTCACACATCACTTCTTGTAGCCCAACTCACACACCAACATGCAGCGTAGCATCATTAAGTTCTCCGTCGGCCGTAGCGGCGCGTTCGCCGCGTCTCTTCTACTGCGCACGGACACTCAGCAGGTGCGCGCGGCCGATGCGGCGCAGCGCCACGAAATCGAGGAGCATGCGAAGAACTTCCACATGCATCCCATGGAGGAGCACGCGCGCTCCTCGTTTGAGTACAAGAGTAGCGCTAAGGGTGCGGAGGTTGGTGCGCGTAACGAGGCGGCCTTCATGAACTATGAGCCTTTCACGCCACGCACTCTCACGGGACGCCTCGTGATGCCTGGCAACATTAACCTGCTTACTGTCTCGCCACTCTACTGCGCTCTTCTGTGCATCGCGTCTGCCACCTGGGGTATCTTCTACTGGGACCTCTACTGCCGCAAGAACTACGAGACCGTCCTTATTGCCCGGCCGAAGGACCTGTAAGCGTTTATCGTTTTGCGCTCTTTTACGCGCTCTCATTCTCCTTTTTGGTGCCCTGCGCTAGTTGTCCTTTGTAGGTAGAAGGTGCGCAATAAGCTATCTTCTTCTTTCTTTTACTTAGCACTTAGTCTGTTCATTCAATCCCTCATTTATATTGTTAGACACAGATTTTTTTCTAGTTAACCGTCACGTTAGGTATGTCGTTATTCATTCCAAGTTGCCACAGACTGCAAAAAAAAAAAACGAAAAAGAGCAATACAGATCGTTTGCCAAAAAGAAGTTATCTCAACGATCACTTCTCAAAAAACTTCAGTAGCCTTTTTTTTTTCCTGTATTGTTTGATGCGTCCTTTGCCAGACTGTTCAATGTTGTTCGAAAGAGCTTATCGATTGCTCGCTGTAGTTGTCGCTGTTCCTCGCGTCAGCGGCGACTGTCACACACCAAGACCCCGTCACACACAACCCAAGAGTTTCACTGCGGAGAACGAGGGTACCAAAGATCATCTCCTCTGATCTTTCTGCATCACAAAGCTATGTTCGACTTGCCAGCTGGTGTTGCGCCACACACTATACCTCTTCTTTTCCCTTTGTCCTTCTTTTTGATTTCTTATTGTCCATTGGCTCTTTCTTTTTGATTTTTTATGCATTTGCTGCTACTCTCATTTTTCCTTTAGTACGCACACCTGTAAACCCAATGTCAATCGGCGCGAACCTCACCCGGGCGGAGAGGATACAAGCTTTTCTCCGCTCACCTGACATCCCAGCCACCTACTACAACAACACGGCAAGTGAGGACGGCCTTATTAAACTCGCAAGGCAGTATGAGACTTTCTACGGCAGTTTCTTTCCAGATCGCAAGCCGCTGTTCCTCTACGCCAACAATGAGTGCCAGAAGCAGAAGATGATCTGCTCCTACGTCCGCCCCACCTCCCTACTCTTCGACGAGCTCTTCGACCTGCAAGGATGCTGCCAGTTTGTGGCGGACTACATCAGCCACGAGCCGCTGCACAATCCACAACTTTACAACGACGAGGATGATGACACAGTCGAAGAGCTTCCGCAGCAAGTCGTGTCGCCTGCCACCGCCCTCAACTGGCAAGTGGGTAACTGTGTCGAGATGAGCCTTGTGCTGGCTTCTTTTTTGATCGGGTCTGGCTTCAACGCTTATGTCGTGGTCGGCACGGCGACGACAGCGGTGTGTCTCTGCGACCAGAGCGCAACGTACTGGGACGGGAGCCTCCCCGCCGAGGTCAACTCAGACGACGAGGTAGAGGACACCACACCCAAGGGCAATCCGTACATGGCACTCATCCCCGAGAACCCAGTCCTTCGGGCCACTCGCGACCCAGATCCGGTCATCGAGTATGCGGCGTCGAGCGACGTTGCAGAGGAAGCGCCACGGCCCAGAAAATCCGGCGGTGTGGCGGCGCAGGGCAACGCAATCAGACCGGCTCACGCCTGGGTGCTGGTGCTCCCGGGTGGCCGCAGGTCCGTCACTGAGGCGACGTTCGTTGAGCCTTCCACCGGCAAGCTCCTCCCACTATCCGCGATGGACAACGCGTACACGTCCGTCGAGTCGCTCTTCAATCACGAGGAGTACTACGTGAATATGAGGCCAGATGCCCTAGTTAGCTCGCTGTCGCTGAACCTCACCGATGGAAGCCAGTGGGAGAGTCTGTTCTCGCTGATTGGGGCCGGTGAGGACGACGCGGACAGCATGACGAACACGTACACCACCGCACGGCGTGCCTACACAACGGAGCTGAATGCGACGATGGCAGGAATGACGACAAACACTGCAGAGGCCGGGGATGGCGGCAGAGGCAAGCGCGTGCGCATCCCAAACCTTTGGTCCAACGAACTGATCCTGAACCAGCAGCAGTACGAGACGCGCTTTCCCGATGGCTTGAAGGAGGTTCGCTACGCCAACGCCGTCCTTCGTCGCTACGCGCCGTACTCACAGAACGATCTGCGGGTCCGTGAGATTCTCATGCCGAATGCCGATTTCACGGGACTGGAGGAAGTGCACATCTTCTACGCCCACCGCGCCGACAAACTGCGCCGTCGCAGCGTCTACCCGTCCCTTGCAACGCCGCCGCGTTCAAAAGCGGAGTCGTCCTCCATTCTGTCCCGACGCTCCCCCACATCCTCCTTCGACGCGTCCGGCGAGCCGCGCAAGATCGTGGAGTGGTACGACAAGGGGCGGACGCACGATACGACGGTGGAGGGGCTGCGGGAGCTGATCTACGAGCCTGGCAAGCAGCGCACAATGAAGTTCTACTGGCGCGCGCGCAGCGACGGGCTGTACTGCCGCACGGAGCTGCTCTACGACAGCAGCACACTGCGCAAGGTGAAGGAGTTCTACAAGGGCCGCAGGGACTTCTTGTGGTACCGCAGCTTCAGCTACGACCGCCCCTCCACCATGCGGGAGACCAACATCCACAGCCTGGTGGTGCGAGGGCCAGGCAACGCCTCGACCATGCGCGACTACCCGCGCCTCGACCCGGTGCGCATCAGCCAAAAGTTTCTGCGCAACGAGAGCCTTGCGGCGGACAAGGATGTGGCAAAGATCACGTTTCTTCGCCCCTCGCCTGAGGTGAAGGGCGGCAACCCGCCAGCAGGTGAAATGTGGGTCTTCTTCCACTTCTCTCCCGGCAGCATCCTGCGGCCCTACCACATGTTCGCCAAGCCAGGCTCCTCCGTGGAGGAGTACATCGCTGCCTCTGCTGCGCGCAAGCCGGTCGAGCCGCCCGTGAAGGTCGTGACGCTGCCGGGCGAGGCGGCGCCAAGTGAGCTGGACTTGTACAACGAGCGCAAGTGGCTGAACGCGGTGGAGGCGACGTGTCTGATGGAGCAGCGTGCGCGGATGGACGAGTGCATGGACATCCTCAAGGCTATCGAGCAGGACCACAGCAACGTGCGCTCGCTGCTCAGCTCGTACGACACGCTGCGCAACCGGCCGAAGGAGACGGAGGCGGAGCGGGCACGGAAGCTCGCCGAGGCGATGCGCCGCGAGGAGTCGCGCAAGGACTACCTGGCCCCGTACATTGCGAAGCTCGAGATGCCGCCCGACTTCGACGGCAACTACTTGACGATCCGCCTCTCCGTGGACCAGGCGAAGCAGGTGCGGGACGAGGCGCTGCAGGAGCTGAAGGAGCGGCTGATCCAACGCGGGCACATCATGCAGAGCCGCATGGACCGCGAAAAGGAGGAGTTCAACAAGCGGCAGCAGCTCTACCGCAAGACGGTGGACGCCTCCGCGGTGGAGGGCGACAAGGACACCGAGGAGTTCGCGCTCTACTGCAAGGAGGCGACGTGGAAGATGAAGGTGCTGGACGAGCGCCTGTCGCAGCACATCGACCATGCCAGCGACAAGTACAACCAGCTGGCGCAGCGCCTCGCTGATGACCCGCGGCTCGCCGCGCTGTACCACCCTGGGCATTGAAGGCGACATGCCGATCTCGATGGCGCTTGTTGACCCGATACCGTACGGGCACTGATAGAGGAATTTCTCGTTCTTTTATTTATTTATTTAAATTATAGCGCTTGCCTCCCTCGATGTACAGGACGCTTTCAAGAGCTGTGATGTTTTGCTTCCTCAATGGATGTTGACTAGAAAACACTCTGTGGTGCCAATCGCACATGATGTTTAAAAAACAAAGCAAGACCACGAAGCCGAAGAGCGTCTCATGAAACGCTCCTTTTCTGAGAAACAAAAGTGCACCAAGCAAGGAGGGCTTTGCAAAAGCGATGCAGTGTCTCCCGTGCACGCAACCTGCACTGTACACACATTAGGGTAGCAAAGCGACGCCACACTGTTTCGTCAGAACAAGAAACAAAAGGGAAAGAGCCGCTCTTTACTGCTGTTGTGCGACACCCACGACAACGATAGAAGTGCACAATGACACGACTGGAGCTGCGAAAGCTGTACTGAGGTGACGTGTCACTCCTGAAAGACACGCTGTACTCGAGTCCGCACTTCTGTGCCTCGTCCTCTCCACTGAAACAACGTAGCAGCACCTCCGTTCCTTCCACCAAATCACTATCGAGTACCTTCTCCTCTCTCCCTCGACGTTGTTGGTGCTCCTTCACCGACAGTCCCCCCTCTTTCTCTCGCTCTCGAGCATTTGAAGGTGTGTTGAAGGCGTACACAACTTCTTCTCGCTTGCCTTTTAGTTTATCGGCATCACACACACCCACACACACACACACAAAAGACAGGGGAGAGCTTTTGCTCTCACTCGTCGCTCACGGCATCGGTACGCACAACCACCAAACGCAGCTTCGTCCACACCACATGAAGTACGTCGCCGCCTTCACGTCGTCGGCCACCCTGGAAGGCTTCCGGCTGGCGGAGTTCACCTCGGTGGCGGCCACGCTGGGTGTGCCGATCACCATCCTCGATGATGACATTCCGTGGGTCTCGCAAGGCGACGGCGCGTACTGGTTCAGCGTCTTTGAGTCCGCCGCCACGGTGATGCAGCTGGAGCAGCTCGCCGCACGGTGCATGCTGCTGCGCGGCATCTACGTCCTCTACGAGACGGCCCCGACACTGGAGGACTTGTACGCGTGCCTCGACGCACGCAGCAGCAACAGCGACAGTTGCACGCGCCAGAATGGCGAGGACAGCACTGGTGCCTCCGTCTCCGCCTCCGCCTCCGCTGCGCCGTACCGCGCTACACTCGGGGAGGCCACCGTGCCGTGCCTCAGCAGCTCCGACAGCTACGCGTACCAGGTAGAGACCATTGGAAAGAAGTACACTGGCGAGGCGAAGCAGGCGGTGATGGCTGCAGTGCTGCGTCGTGTGCAGCTGCGCGGCGTGGTGGACTGGCGCACCCCGCAGCACCGCTTTTACGTCTTTGTGCAGCACGCCGCGGTGCACGCACCGGCTGGCGCGCAGGGGTGGGTGGCGGACGGGCCGCTGCTGCGCGTCTTTCACTGCGGCCACTGCGTGGAGTCGAGCCGCAGTGCGCTGCTGGCCACGTACGATCTCCGGCGGCGGCCCTACATCGGCACCACCTCCATGCCACCGGAGGAGTCGATGGTGATGGCGAACATGGCCGGCGTGCGTCGCGGCGACTTCGTCTACGACCCGTTCTGTGGCACGGGCAGCCTCCTCGTGGCGGCGGCGCACTGCGGGGCTGCGACGTTCGGCTCCGACGCGGACGGCCGCGCGATGCGGGCCGGCACCGTGAAAGGCACAATGAGTCCGCAGATGCAGCAGCAGCGGCAGCTGGCGTTGTCCCACTACACCGCGGCGCAGCTGGCCACGCTGACGGCGGCGGAGCGGGTGCTGCCGAACATGTGGACGAACTTCAAGGTGTACGGGCTCTCACCGCCTGATCGAGCGCGGATGAACTTCTCGGCGTGGCAGCACGCGTGGCGGCACGATGGGCCCTCCGGCACATCTGAGACGGCCGTCTTTGACTCCATCATCTCCGACCCTCCCTACGGCCTGCGAGAGCCGCGCAAGAAGGTGGAGGCGACAGCTGTGGATGGGGGAGAGGCGGCCGTCACCCTGGCGGCGTACGCCACAAATGAAGTCGTGCTCGATCTCGTCCTCTTTGCTGCGGCCCACCTCACCCTCGGCGGCCGCCTCGTCTTCTGGCACCCGACGACGGACCACTACACGGACGAGGAGCTGCCGACGCACCCGTCCCTGCGGGTGCTGCACAACATCCCGCAGCGCATCTCCCTGAAGATCGTGCGGCGTCTCGTCGTGATGGCCAAAGTCGCCCCGCTGCCCACGCCACCGCCGTCACGGGAGTCGTGTGCGGCCACGCGAGCTGCGGACGATCTGCGCGCGCTGATGGACGCCACGGCGCTGCCGGACAACGCCGACTACACGCACTACCGCGCGAAGCGGGAGCGGAAGCGGCAGGCCGCGCTGCAGTACAAGACGGCAACGCCCGTGAGCGAGGAGGGCGGTGGCAGTGGCGGCAACCGCCGTGGACGCAAGCACAACCGCCTCGATGGCCAGGAGGCCATCGTGGCAAACCGCCAACGCAACATCGAGGTGCGGGAAGCAAAGCAGGCCGCGTCACACCTGGCGAATGCCGCGCACAAAACAAAGCCGGACAGTGCGTGAAGTCGCTGAAGATGCGGGGTGGGTGGGAGGCGCACTGCCGATAGGCTTGCGCGACGCGTTCCAGTTGTTCTCACGAGGCTCTGTGCGTAGCCGCCCTGCGCCGTGACCGAGAGAAAGAGGTTGGGGCACTGTGCACACCGCAGACGAGTCGTTGACGTGTAACAGTCCATTAAAGTAACTCGACGTGCTCTACAGAACAAAAGACCCCTTTTTTTTTAGGAGAAGAAAAAGGACTGAGCCACGCTTGTAGACGCTCTTTTATTTCTACTTCTGGAAAGGAGTGCGAGTTTGGCTTTGCACCGCTGAGCGTTGCAACAGACTCACAGTGCTGTGCAGACGCAACCACGTGCTTACTAGTTGCCGCAGGTGCTTGTCTGTGAAAAATCCTCCGCTCTAAACGCACCGCGCTTTCTGTTGCTTCTGACCACCTCCATGGTACTCATCTCTTCCTTTTGCCCTCCACCCTTTCCTCCCTGTTCTTTTCTTTCTTCTTTCCATCTTTCTCATCTTTTCACTTTACTCTCTCACCATTGCACATGCTTACCGGATCTCTTCTGCCCAGCAGGATTGCCTTCTCTCTGTCATCCACCCACACATACAAACACCAACAACAACTCCACGCCTGCTGTTCAGCTCGCTTGCACCTTCTCACTCCCAGCCTAGCCGCGTTACTCGATATAAAAGTAAAGAGTCCCCGCTCTCTCATCAAAAAACGAACATGACGCACGTAGAGACGGATGCGGCCAACGGCCTCGCGGAGCCGAGTGACGCACTCGTCGGGGCTGCGGTGCTGAGTGCCCCGGCCGGCAACGTCGATGGCGAGCCGGAGAACGAGGAAACGTGTCAGGTGCTCATCCCCCCGAATGCCGACATGGGCGGTGATGAGGAGGAGGTGTGCGGCGTGTGCCTCGAGCCACCGGCACCGGGCTGCTTCGTGGAGCTGTGGTGCTGCGGCAACATTCTCTGCGTGGCAGACGCGCAGCAGCTGGGCAAGTGCCCCTTCTGCCGCGAGGAGCCGCTCGTGTGGAACATCACCAAGTAGACAACGCAGGTGGCTGTGGTCACGAAGCATGTTTTCTTCGATTGAAAAAGGTTCTACACACGCTTGTTGTTGCGTTGCAATGTAACCCCTCTCTTTTCTCTCTTTTTTTTGTGTTTTTCCTTTCCTTTCACTATTGTTCTTTTCATGATCGTTGCTACTCTTTTGCACGTTTTCTTTTTTTTTCTTCCGACTGTTGACTTTTTTTTTGGTTGTTTGCTTCTTGCTGTTTTCTTTCATGCTGTTTGTTCTTTCAACTTTTTTTTTCTTTTTCCAGATGTTCTTCTCTGTTGTCTATTTTCATTACGTTTGTTGAGCAGTGCTTTTTTTTTTCTTTTCTCCCTTTCAGCTCTATTAATACAGGCACCCAAAACACACATCAAGCCCTGAACAACTCCCAAAGGTCAGACAAGTGAGCAGGGGTGCGCCGTCATAAACTATCTGCGTCTCTCTCTCTGTTTCACTTGTTTAACGTTGTTTTCATGTGTGAGTTTTTGTCTTGAGCGAAGTGTTATGAACTGCCGAAAGCACAACAAATAAACAAGCTCGCTTTGCCGCGCTTCTAGGCAGGTAGAACTGTAAAGTGTTGCGTCAAGGTAAACAACCGCCACGGCCTGCAGTGGACGTTCTCTCTCTACAAGAACTGAAGCTGAGTTCGCTACGATGATGCCCAGCACCGTGCACGATTGTGATGCAAAGCCTCTACGGTGTGGTGATCTATTCAATCTCGGCGCACAACCCAAATGCTCTCATTGCCCACCCCGCTGCGACACGCACACATACACACACACACAAAAAAAAAGGAAGCGTGTTTCGCGCATTGCGTGGTCCCTAGGCTGCAATGCTGAAGTGAACCCATAGTGCTACACGAACTCTCTACTCTTCTCTCGCCTTCCTCTTCTTTCTTTCCGAACATGTAACACTCACAACTTTTTTTTTTGCTGCTCTATTGCTAGCGTCGAGAACCCACCCACCAGTTTGATCATCTAAAACAGCCAATTTAGTTTTTCATTTTCACCGACAATCGTGTTAATACGAACAAAAAAAAAAGGTTCTTCTGCGTCTTCAAGCTCCTTCTTTTTCTCTTTCGTGTTACCTACAACAACATCAGCCTCTACTTCACGTGCGATGGTCGTCATCAAGGGTGGCGGTCAGACCTACGCGGTGGGCATGGGACGTCAGATGGAGTGGGAGGACGTCCCCGAGTCCTTCAAGAAGAAGTGCGATGAGCAAAAGGAGATTGAGAAGTGTGTTGATATGCGTGCCAAGGCGCAGCGGTGCATCGAGGAGCGCGGCTTCTGGGATCCGGAGTGCGTCAACCTCACGGAGACCTTCCACCTGTGCCAGTCCAACGAGCTGACCCGTATCGAGCTTTCACACCAGAAGAAAGAAAAGTAGTGCCTGCTTTCCTGCGTTGCTCTTGCGTCTATCGAAAAGAAAGAGAAACAATCAAAACAGAATAAAAAAACGCACACAAAAAAAACGTGCTTTCACTTTCTTCTTTCCTTTTTTTTTTTGTACGTTCTTCTTTTTTTTTTGTTGTGTAGCCTCGTGCTACGCCACCTCTTTACATTTTATTAGACACACACATGTGTTTGCGCCTCTGCATGAGTCGCGTGTGTCGCTCTTTCGTTTCCTAGCTTCTCCCTTTCCTTTGTTTCCACGCCGCGGATGAAGAAGATCTCTTTTGCGAGCGGAGCCCTGCAGGCTTCGCTTTTCCACACAAAAAAGAAAGAGCGAAGGGTAACGACTGTGTAGTACTGCGCCTCTCCAAGGTGCTGAGAAAAAAACGTTTTTCTTCTTCGTTTGTGTGTGCAGATACAGTTTTCAAGCGGAGCCCATGCTGGAAAGAGTTCATACCACGAGCACCGTGTTCCCTCTTACCGTCCATTAACGTCTGCCTTTACCGTTTTCTGCAGGACCACGCTTGGGTAGTGTCGATCAACGCGTTGCAGTCCACACCAGCGCCTCTGCTTCACGCTCGTTTCTCACCGCGCAGCTCCTCCTGGATGTGCTTCTCTCCTCTACTTTCTATCCCTTCCTCTGTACTTTCGCTCTCTGTCTCTGACTGCTCATCCCTTGCTGTTAAGCTAACGACTACTGTTCAAGCAGTGCTGCCACGCGAGAGCTGTGCAAGTGAGTGAAAGTTTTTTCTTTTTTTTTTAGAATCAGGACCACTGACAGAGTTCTCTGCCTCGTCCCTCATCTTCTCTCTCCCTCACACCCGCACACGTACGGTTGCTCGCGCAATACCTCTTCTTTTTGTTATTTTTTCTTCTCCACCTTGGACATCAACGTCTTCCCACCTGCAACACACTGCCGATCACAGCTGCAGTTGGCCCAAACGCAACCAATTAGCACTTAGTAGTATTTAGGAAGCACATCACGAGCGTGAGAGGCGACCCTCAACAAGACAGCTGTGACGCAGGACGATCGATTACTTGCTCTGTTGACGGTACGCGGGCCTCTCTCTGACATTTGTCAACGAATACGCAAACAAAAAACTAACAATTACACACGTGTCTACGTTTACTACCCCTCTTACGATCCACTAGTTAGCACGATTACTCTCCGAACCTTACCGCTTACTTCTTATTCCTTCCACTTGGTTCACGCTGCACCATGCGTAACGGGTTCCTGCGTTCATCTGCGATCCTGCTGGAGCGGGTGCACGGCCACCTGAAGGACCAGGACCGCATCTTCACGAACCTCTACGATGACTTCGGCACCAACATCGAAGCCGCGGAGCGCCGCGGTGACTGGTACCGCACAAAGGACATCCTGCTGAAGGGACACGACTGGGTGATCAACGAGGTGAAGGCGAGCGGGCTGCGCGGCCGCGGCGGCGCTGGCTTCCCCTCCGGCCTAAAGTGGTCTTTCATGCCCAAGAAGAAGCCCGACAACCGCCCGAGCTACATTGTGGTGAACTGCGATGAGT
>AUXI01000182.1:0-34661 GCA_000482105.1 Crithidia acanthocephali | reverse complement strand
GCAGGACCAGCCACCGCCGCAGCGGGCTACGATCCCTATGGGCAACCCGCTGCGATGGCCCCCAGCAACTCCGGCATGTACGGCCAACCCATGCAGGGCAACAACGGCTACGCCCAAGAGCAGCAGCAGCAGCAGCAGCAGCAGCAGGGTGGGTACTACAACGCCCAGCAGCCGCAGCCTGCGCTGCCGACGCCCCACCAGGGCAGCTTTAACTACGGCGGCAGCGGCAGCGCCTCCCCACCATCCACGGCGATGCCTCGCACCGGCCCCGCCAGTCCAGCGCCGCCGGCCCCGCCGGCCTCCAACACCACAGATGAAAACGGACTCCGCTGGACCTGGTCCTGCTACCCGACCACGGTGAAGCCCAAGGTGAAGGAGAACATCGCCGCCGCCACCGTGGCGCTGCCGGAAATGGTGATCCCCATGAGCTGCATGTACACCCCGCTGTGCCCGATTGAGCCGGGCCACATGGTGCTCGGGGCCGCCGTAGATGAGCTGTGCTGCAAGAACTGTGGCGCCTTCTGCAGCGTGCACAGCCAGCGTGTGGAGCGGCAGTACTGGGTCTGCCTCTCCTGCAAGCGCCGCAACGCCTTCGCACCGAACTCCAACATCTCCGAGCAGCACCCGGCGCTGCAGTACGAGACGGTGGAGTACGTGCTGCCGCCGGTGCAGCCGCAGCTGACGCAGCACCTCGACACGTCCGCGCCTGCCTTTATCTTCGTCGTCGACACCTGCATCCCCTCGGGTGAGATGGCGTCGCTGCGGACGAGTCTGCTGGAGTCGCTGCGGCAGCTGCCACGCAACACCCTCGTTGGCCTCATCTCGTTCGGCGCGACGGTGTCCGTGTGGGAGCTCGGCTCCGGCAGCCACCACAACAGCAACAACAGCAACCCTCTCTGCGCAATGCGGAAGTGCTACCTGCTGCGCGGCAATGCGGCCAATCCGGCGGAGGCGTTGCAGGGCATGCTGCAGGTGTCGAACGCGCATCCGGTGCGTGGTCGTCTGCTGGCTCCGCTGTACGAGGTCGAGGCAACGCTCGTCTCCCTCATCGAGGAGCTCGAGGAGGACGGCGCGGCGGTGCCGGCGTCGAAGCGGCCACTGCGGGCCACGTCGACTGCGGTGGAGGCCGCCACGTATCTCATGGAGGCTCTGGCACCGCCGCACCTCACCCCGCAGCAGCTGCAGGCGATGTACGGCAACGACAGCAAAGCCGCCGCCACCGCTGCTGCCGCGATTGCCGCTGCGACGGTAAAGATGGGGAAGATTCTGCTCTTCACGGGTGGCCCCTGCACCCGCGGACCGGGTGCGGTGATCAGCACGGATAAAGCGGACATGATGCGCTTCCACCGCGATATCATCGAGGGCGACACCCCGTACTACGCAGCGGCCTTCAACTTCTACAACACGCTGGAGCCGCGGTTGACGGCCGCCAACGCGTGTCTCGACGTCTTCGCCCAGTCCCTCGACCAGGTGGGCGTGATGGAGATGCGTCGCTGCATCGACAACACCGGCGGCAGCCTCGTCGTCGAGGACGAAACAACGGATGTCATGTTTCTGGAGTCCCTGACGCGGTACTGGCAGCGGTGCGACCTGCGCGCCGGCGCGGGCACCACCACGGCGGCTGCCCAGCAGCAGGACTTGAGCAACGGCGGGGCCGCCTCCTCCCCGCACTCAAACCCCGAGGAGGACTACTGCGCACACTGCGGCTTCGGTGTGCGGATAGAGGTGAACACCTCCTCCGGCACGCTGCTGCGCGGTGCACTGGGGCCGTGCAACGTGGACGTCGAGGCGAACAAGAAGCTGCCGGCGCGCCAGGCCTCGCCGCTGGAGGTGGGTGTCGGCGGCACCACCCGCTGGTGCGTCAGCTCGCTGGACCAGGGCATGACGCTGTCGTTCATCTTCGACACCGCGACGGCGGACGGCAGGCAGGACGGCGCGGAGGGCGGCCATGAGAGCGCTTCATTCAGTTCGTCACGCGCTACACGACGCCGCGCGGAGAGCGGCGGGTGCGTGTGACGAGTGTCGTGCAGCCCGTCGCGCCGTCCACGGCCGGCCCGGACTACTTCACCCAGTCGGGTGCGTTTGATCAGACCTGCGCCGCCACGATGGTGGCGCGACTCGCCGTCAGCATCCTCGAGAAGCACCCCGGGAAGTGGGATGATGCGAAGCGCTGGCTGGACACCCTCCTCGTGCGCTTTGTGCGCCGCTACGCCACCTTCACGCCGAACCAGCCGAACACGCTGCAGCTGAACCCGTGCCTGTCTCTCTTCCCTTCTTTTATGTACAATCTCCGTCGCTCGGAGTACTTTATGGTGCTCAACATCTCGCCCGACGAGACGACCTTCAAGCGGCACTGGCTGATGCGGGAGTCGGTGGGCAACTGCATGCTGATGATCCAGCCCACCCTCGACTCCTACGACATCGAACACCCCTACGCGACGGCGGTGCAGCTGGACAGCAGCAGCCTGCGGCACGACAACATTGTGCTGATGGACGCGTACTTCAACGTGCACATCATGTGGGGCAGCATGATCTACCAGTGGATCGAGGCCGGCTACCACGAGAACCCGGACTACGCCAACTTCGCCGAGCTGCTCGAGGCGGCGGAGCAGGATGCGCAGGAGATCTTGGCCTACCGCTACCCGTACCCACGCTTCTCCCGCACCGACGCCGACGGCTCGGAGGCGCGGCACGTCAAGACCCGCGTAACCCGGCGACGACGTACCAGAACTCCGGCCTGCAGTACAGCGCGGGGCCGAATGGGGCGGTGGAGCAGGCGGATGTCATTTACACAGACGACGCCTCCATCATGACGTTCATGACATCGCTGAAGAAGGCGGTGGTGACACCAGATGCGAAGATGAAGTCGTAAGCGCGCCGGGAGGAAGAGGTGACCGGCGCTTGAAGGGTTGTCGATGGCCACCTGCTTGCGAGCGGCGTTTTCGGGCTGTGTACTCGGCAAATGGCTCTCGCTGTGAGCCGTCCCGCCTTTCTTGAGTTGGCTCGCTTTCCGATTGTCCTTCGCGGCTCTTAGAACAACAACAACAAAAAACTCCTTCTGTTGCTTTTTCTTGTCGTTATGGTTGTGGTTGTGGTTCTTGTTGTTGTCCTTTTTTCCCCTTTTCTCTCGTGTGAGTCCGTGTGTATCATTCCACCCTTTGCTCTTTGGACTCCCCTCTTTCTTTTTCACGTTGTTGTCGTCATCTTTTTTTTCTATGAATTTGGGCTGGCGGGTTGAAGTGCAGTTGCAACGTGGGGCTGGAGTGGTGTTTGTGTTGCGGACGAGTGAGTCGGTTGCTGTTCTGCTCACTCTCCTGACGCGCACAACACACGAAGCCTAAAACTGCACGCTTTGTGGTTTTCATATCTTTCTTTTTTTTTCGCTTTTCCCCTTTTTCTTTTTTCTTTTTTCATTTCGTGTGCGACGTGCCAATGTGAGGTGAAGGGATTGCGAAGGGCAACGTCACGGACTTTGATGCTCGGTTGCGCGTGCGTGTGGCTAGGTGTGAAAGCGTGCTCTTTTTCGGGGCCCACTCTAACAACAAATCAAACATCGACGTATGCAGCAGCGTGAAACAACTGAGCTTTTTCTCTCCGCTGAAGCGTGTGAAAGAACGAGAGGAAGCACATCTGTTTTCCTTCTCATCGTTTAAGGCGTGCAGATTGCTTCAATTGTGTCATCTCGAGCTGTGTGGATGTGTGTAACGCACAGAAGCTCTTGTACTCATCCACTCCATGATTCTGTCAAAGTGGGGAGAAAAAAAAAGGCGGGTCTCATCGATGTTCGTGTCGTGACTGCTGCGACTCGCCGTTAAACGGTCAAATCTCTTTGCTGTGGTTGTTGCACCGCCTTCACCTTCTCCTCCTCCCTTTTCCCTCTTGTACTGCCGTATGCCTTCCTTCAATGCCCCCCTGCAACTCGACGTGCACGCACACACCCACGCATCTCCGCAAAGAGCGTCATCGACTTCCATCTGGACACTTCAGCTAGAAAACGAGGAAACCAATCGTCTTTTTTGTAGTTGTTGTTCCCATCAACACCAAGTATCGTTCTATCGTCTCACAACGATTCATTACGAGGAAGTCAGCAGCTTTTGTATAAGCACCGTCTGCTCTCTCGAACTGTTCCTTTCTGCTGTTGCCTCATCGTTGCCACATTTGATGAGAAGCTTCCTTTGAATTGTTGTTTTCATTCTTATTGTTGTTCGCTATCCAAAACACACACACACAACTTTGTCGCAACGCTGGGTTTCGCTTACTTGTACTCCTTTTCCGCGCTGTTCTCTTTTCCTCTGCTTATTCCCGTTCTGCGTGAGTGCGATGTCCATCTTCAGCTCTCTCTCCTACGTCGTCCTCTGTGTCTGCTACGCCGTGCGCGCCACGCTGCTCTTCACGCTGGAGCTCCTCCTCTTCCTCCCTCTGTACTTCATGGTGGAGCGACACGACACGCAGAGCCGGTGGCTGGGCCGCCGAGGCGAGGCGCAACTGCAGCCGCTGCTGCCGACTGCGTTTCAGAAGGAACAGGCCGACGAGGGCAGTGACACCGACATCGCCGATTACAACCCGCTCTCGCACTCGCCGCCGCCGCTGCCGCGACATCCCCAAAAAAAGGAGGAGGGCATGGAGGCAGTAGACGGTGGCAAGCGAGATATTCGTGCAGACGACAACACGTCAGCGGCGCCACACGTCACGCGGTGTGTGCTGGCGCGCGTCGCCGTGAGTCGTCTTCGATCACTGCGGACACCAAAGCCGCTGTGGTGGGGAGGACCGCAACAACAACAGCAACAGCAGCTGCAGCACACACGGGCATCTGCCGATGACCATGGTGCCTCTTCGGGCTCTGACAACACAACCGACGACGACGACGACGTTGACATGTCCTTGAAGAGCTCGCCGCTGACGGGTGAGGGGAGCGAGGGAAACACCTCGGAGCGCACCGACTCGGGCGAGGAAGCGGAGGTGCACCGCACACCGGACTTCAGCTCCGACCCATCCGAGACCTTGGCGAGCCGCGGCTGCAATGACGCACAGGAGCGGAGGCAGGTGGTGATGGACGCCTTCTTCGACGGCGTGGAGGTGTGTGCATACGAGGCAGAGCCAGACGAAGGACAGCAGACCTGTGAGGGTGGACGGCTGGCATGCGTCGCTGCGGTGCCATGGTGGTGCACCGTCGTGTGCCAGTCCAGTGCGAAGGAAAAGACGTGCAGTGGAAAAGAAACGGCATCGACGCGCGTCGGCCAGTTTGGATTTCTGCCGCCGTGGTACGCCGTCCACGCCCGCGCACAGCTCCTGCTGGCCCACGTGGACCCCCTCACTCGCATGCTGGCGGAGCTGCTGTGCCTGCGCGGGTGGGGCAGCAGGCCTGCCCAGGGAGAACGTAGCGGTGTCCAGAAGGACAAAAAGGTGAGCAGCAGCGGCGCCGATGACGGTGGCAACGCTGCCGACGCCTGCCACCGCGACCGTCACGACGCGGAGGTTCAACGTGCGTCTCGACTCGTGGCTGCACCCCCGCCACCGCCGCCGCCGCGGTCGTCGTTCGTCTTTGCCGTTGGCCGTGCGGTGTTCACCGTGCCTTTCCTGCTTGGCCGAGTGCTGGTGCAGGTCGTACGTCGTGCTGCCTCGCTGGTGCGTCAGCAGGCGGCGGCACCGTCGGCGAAGGGGCCCGACAAGCGGAGTAGACGCGAGGGTGGGCAAATAGTGGAGGGTGCTGCTGCTGCTGCTGCTGCTGCTGCTTCCAGTGGCCTCTGTCGCGTCTGCAGCAGCGCCTCCACACCACGGTGGACCGCTACGTCGCCGACACGTACCACACCTTCGAGGCTTTCGACGTCACCGCCGTCGCCGTGCCTAAGAATGACATCTGGCCCTTCATGACAAGTACGCCAGGCAGGGAACCGTCAAGGGACGGCACCACCCACGACGACGGCAGGTGCGGTGCATCCACGCAGGCAGTCGCCGGGCAGCTGCATCGGTTGATGGATCAACTCGACGCAAACGGGCACGCGCAGGATGGCAGTGATCCACGGCGGCAGCAAGAACCTGCCATGAGGCCTGTGGCAGCCTCCCGTCCCGTCACCTCGTGTCGGCGCTCCCTCGGCGTCTACTGGCTGCATGGCCGGCGGCCCACCGCAGCGACGAGTGCGGCCGGCGCTGCACTCACCCTGTCTCCTCCACCACCTCCTCCGCTTGTAATTCTGCTGCTCTGCCCGTCGCTGCTGCAGGGCTGCGGTCTGCACTCCTTCGCCGTCGCACGCATCAGCCACATCTGCCAACTCCTCACGCTGGCGGGCGAGTGGCAGACCCCGCAGCAACGCGCAGAAAATAGACGTGATGGCGAGGCAGCAGTGAAGGCGGATTTTGCTGCCGCGACGACTGCTTCACCAGCGCAGTGGTACGCTGCCGTGCCCGCAGTGGAGCTGCGCACCCCGACGGAGACGCCTGGTGAAGCCCAGGCGGCAGCGTCACGGCCACCTCTGACGCTGCGCGATCTCCGCACTATTGTGCACCGCCTGCGACAGCTGGAGCAATCCTCGCCGTCCGCACCGCACCAGCGGAGTGCGGAGAGCGGACAGGCCAGCCCATCCCAGACGGTGGACGATGCACCGGTGCGTAAAGTGGTGATGTGGCGGTGGGCTGGTCAGAGGCGGCCAGTCCATTGTTGGAGCTGGCGATGACTCAACAGCAACAACACCACCAGCAGCAACAGCAGCAGCACGCCAACACGCACCCATCAAGGGAGAGGAATGCCACCCGCCGCGATCACTACACCAGCACGGCGGCTGCGGCGGCGTCAGCTCGACTGGATGGGCTGGTCTGCCTCTCCCACACGCTCTCCTCCACCTTCCAACTGTTGCCGCAACATCGCGACGCACCGCTGCTCTTTACACAGCCCTTCCCCATCGCGTCACCGTCGTCGACGCGTTCGCTTACGTCAAGGCCGTGCACCAGCTTTAGCAACAGCACCACCAGCGCGACCAGCGGTGCCAACACCATCGCGGGGAGTAAGCGGAGTGCGCACCCGTCGATGGACAGCTACCTCATGCGCAACGTACACACGGGCTTCCACCCGACCCCGAACATCCCGCGTGTGCTGTCGCACCTCACCACGGGTCCGGCGAGGCTGCTGTTGCTGCTGACGCGCCTGCAGCTCATCGCAGATAATTTGACGGCCCAGCGGCACCACGCTGCACAGGAGAGGTCCGGTGAAGCGGACAAGCCGTTGTGGACGAACTCCACCGTCGTACCGTCGCTCTACCTCGCCCTGCAGCGCTTCCGCGATGCACGGGAACACGCGAAGGCCGTGCAGCGCGGCCTGGACGCGCCAACGCTGCTGTGGAGCCACCACCACCAGCAGCAGCAGCAGCACCAGCGGCAGCGCCGCAGCAGCCGCGCCAGCGCAGCCAATGTGAAGGGCAGCGACGGCCTCCAGAACGGTGCCGGCGGTGGCAGCAGTCTGTTGCTGTCTCTCTGCTCCGACAGCGGTGGAGCGTCGAGTGCTGTCCACCCCGCCCGCAGCGACCACCACTCGTCCGGTGTGGAACGAAAAGACGACGGCGGGCCATCGCTGACGTCGCAGCTGCCACTGCCGCATTTCATCGAGGCACCACCGTCGGCGCAGCGCAGCGGCAAAGACGACACGAGCCCCGCGGCCCTCTCCACGTTCGGCACCGCATCGCTGCCCCAACACGGCTTGCAAGGCCTCCCATCGGCTTCCGTGGGTGGTGGCGGCGGGGCAGCAGCGGCGGCTGCGAGTGCGACGGCGGGCGATGCAGCGACGGCCACTCGTCGAGGCAGCCGTGGCTTCGGCACCACACACTTTGCCCCTTCTGCCTCTCCACTACAACAACTACAGCAGCAGCAGCAGTCGGGTGCACCGTACACGGCCGATTCGCCAGCTTACCTGTCCTCCCTGCCCCACCTCGAGACGCTGACGGACTGGGAGGAACTTGTGCAGACGGGTGCGATGATGGCGATGCAGGCCCGGCAGCGACGTGAGACCGCCAACGCCACGGCCGCACATCTGCCGAACCCGCCCTCCGTGGACTCCCCCATGACGTACCTCGCTGTGGACCGCGCTGTGGCGATCCAAGACGGGTCAGGGCCAGAAAATATAAACAGCGGCCTCCGTCAGCCAACGCGTCAAACACTTCTGTCCGCCAGCGAGGAGGGTGGCCCGACCAGCCTGCAGCGATCACCAGCATCGAGAACGGCGCATTTACTGCCATCGCCTGCCAGCGCGTCGCTGCGGAGCACGCGGCGCCACATGTCCACCGAGGATGTCATCGCCTCGTGCACACTGCAGTCCCTCACTCCGACGAACCGCCATACAACACGCTACCCCGGCGGCGGCGGCAGCATCAGTAGCCCGTACAACCTCTCGCAGCCTTACGAAAACGGAGGGGGCAGGAGTGTCACGTCGTGGCACAGCGGCGACGCGAGGCAGCTGTCGGTGCCCGTGGAGGAGGCAGGTGGTGGTATGGTGGTCCCCCCTTCCTCCGCCGCAAGGTGGAGTCAACCGCGTTGATGCAGCCGGGGCAACTGCGGAGGTCGGCACGCCGCCGTCCAGCGCACTGATCGACCTCGCAGATGTGTCCTTTGGGTCACCGTACTCGCTGGCGAAGGAGACGTCTGCGGAGCTGTCGTTTCAGAGCTGCCTCTCCGTCCTGCCCCACCCGCACCTGCCGCAGCAACAGCAGCAGCAGCAGCAGCAGCCACTGCAACCGGCGCCATCCACACAGGAGGCACGCACGCCGTCCTTCTCCACCGCCTCCCACTCCCGTCTTCACCCCCTCGCGCACGATCCCGCCAGCCACGGTGACACGGCGAGCTCCACGCAGACGGTGTCCACGGCGTCCTCGCCGCCGCCACCGCCCATCCCCTACCCGCTTGCCCCACTGCGGCCCCGCCCGATCAACTCGCAGGCCGCGGCGCTGGTGGAGTTGCGTGTGCGGTCCGCCCAGCACGCAGCGCTCATCCAGCGCATTCGCGTGCCGACGCTGCTGGTGCACGCCCGCGACGACCCGCTGGCCCCGCCGTCGACGCTGCCCTTTGCGCTGCTGCAGGCAAACCCGTGGATCACGACGGTGCTGACGCGGCGTGGCGGCCACGCGGTGTTCATGGAGAGCGTGAAGGAGGTGTGGCAGCGACCCTATGCGGTGCTGGAGGCGATCGAGGCTGCACCGGCTGCTCAGCAGAGAGGCAGAGGACAGTCACGTGGGGGATGTTGTACTGCGCAGCAGAACAGCACCGACGCACGCACCACGCCTGCCTCTCCTGCGGAAGACAAGCACCGCACGGAGTCGTCGTCGAACGAGCGAACGCGCAGTCGCGGCAGTCGCGGCAGCAGTGACGAGACAATACGCACCAACAGCTCCGCGCTCAGTGACAGCGTCAGCGACAGCGACTTCTGCATCGGTGCGGGCGGCGAAGGGGTGCAACGCGTGCAGCTTCGGCCCACAAAAACTTCGCTGTCGCAGCACCGCGCACCGCGCACGGAGGAACACGTGTCGGGCAAGGAGGCCTTCGTGTGTCAAGGGGACCCGGCAGCGGCGGCAGCCATGCCGCGCTGGCGACTGCGTATTGAAGGAACGACGTGGATGGAGCGCCTGCTCTTTGAGTACGTGGCGGAGGTGCTCTTGACGCCTGCAGCAGCAACAACCGGACCGTCGAGCCTGTAGACGCAACTCGATGTATTCTCGTTGTTCGATTATTATTTTTTTTTCTCTCCTCTTGCAACTATACCTCTGCTGTTTTTACTCTTTATACTGCACCTTCTCTTCTTTTTTTTTCCTCTTATTATCGCGCTTATAAGCACTGCTAGCGACCGCAACACAAATGGGGAAAAAAAAAGTGAGGATCGACTCAAACCGTAGTGTTATGATTCGAGAAGTTGAGATAGCAGAAGGCGCATTGCAGCTACTGACAATGAACGTAGCGGTGGCAGCTACCTACCTACGTGGGTAATCGCACGGTGGATGCGTGGCAAAGCCAATCGAATCCCGTGCTCGAGTTTTCAGTATCGAAAGAATGCTCTGCGCTACTGCCTTACTCTCTTTTGTTTTCTTTCCTTTTCTTTCACCGCCGTCACTTCCCGAATAGAACACAAACTCTGCTTCACTTTTTTTCATTTTCATTTCCTCATCTTTTTTTTTTCATTTTCATATCCTCTGCTTGCTTTCCTCATCATCACCTTCAAAAGGTGTCAACGCGTAACAACAACAACAAAGAAAAATATGTCGTCCGCGTCAGACGTGGACGGCCGTCGTGACCAGCGCGGCGGCGCAGACAACGACGAGGACAGCCCATATTATCACCCTCTCGGTGCTGCACCGCGTCCCGCGCGTCGCACTCCGCGTCAGCGCTCTGGCGGCCGCGCGAACCCCAACGCCAGTCGCTCGCTGCCATCCTCCTCCCTTGACATCAGCGATGGTCGACTGTACGGTCACCACCACCACAACAACAATTCTCTGCCGGGTTACGCCTGCAACACCACCAACAACTACAGCGGCAGCGACGGTGGCAGCGAGCGCGGCACTTCGGCCAGCGACGCCGCCTTCTCCTCCTGCGACGCCTCGAGTGTGCTGTCCACTGCGATGTACCGCCACGAGCGCGGAGGGCGGCCCTACTACTACCACCCCCACCGCGATGCTGCCCACACCCCGCGGCGGCACCACCTCGCAGCACCGCACGACGCGTCGTCCTCGCTGGTGTCCTCGAACGGGCAACAACAACCACCACCGCAACAGCAGCAGCAGCAGCGGTGGACGTCCACTCGACGCGTCGATGAGCGGGGGGATGTGCGCAGTGGCGGCCGAATCAACGGGTCCTTTCACGATCTGTCCTTCGTGAGTGAAGAAGAAGAGGAGGACGGCGACGCCGGCAGGGGCGGCGGCGGCGTGCGGAGATGGGCCGGTGGTGCCCCACCGGTATCTGCGTCTGCGGCAGACTACTCCGAGGTGCCACGGCCCGCGGGGCTGAGGCACGGTGGGGCAGCAGCGGTGGCGCATGGGACTGCGTATCCTCCCACTCCGCCCCAGCACGGTTTGTACTACCGCCCGCCTGGTCACCGCGGGTACCGTGTGGCTGCGCGGCAGAACGGAGATGGGGAGAGCTACGAGAGCAGTGAGGGAGAACAGGATAGCGAGCGTCTAGCATCGGACTTGTCGCACACAGAATCGCAGCAGCAGCACGGCGTTGATGGCGGTTCACACGGTGACGCACAACGGCGCTCACCCTCATTTTCTGAAGGCGGCGCCCCCCTCTCCGCCACCGAGTCGTCGTCCTCGTACGCACGAACGCCCTTCTCCACCCCGCTGCTCCCCACCACACGCGCCAAAAACACACGCGGACACGCGCGTGGGGGTAGCAAACGCAGCAGCACCGTGCCGTCGTTGAACAGTGGGCCGTCCGGTGGCACGCTGTCCAGCAGCAGCGGCGGCGGGGGTACCACCACCACACCAACAACAGTCAGCGGTGCGGTCAACAACGATCACCGATACCGACAGCGCGTGACGTCCCTCGCAGAAGAGCCGTCGCGTCGCAGCGCTGCCGGTGGTGGCGGGCGTCAGGGCCGCCGCTCCTCGGGTGACGGCAAACACGATCGTCGCAGCAGCAGCAGCGGCGGTGGTGGGAAGACGCACGCTGTCGGGCTGCGCCGCCGTCGCAGCAGCCCTGCCGGTGACCCGTACGGTTCTGCGGATCGTCACGGCAGCGGTGCTGGCAGTCGTGGGTCGCACAGCCGGAGTAGTGGTGATGGCGGAGCGGCGGCGGCGACGGCGCACGCTGGCCACCACCGCAGCGCCAACGCGCCGCTCTCCCGCCGCCCCGTCATGACGTGGCGCTCGCACGGCCGTGTCTGCGCGATAACGTCCGTCGCGTCGGGTCAGATCTTAACGGGCGGCGATGCCAGCGGCCTGATTGAAGTGTGGGATGGCCGCACCGGTCGGCTGCTGTGCGGGCTCAGCGGCCACAGTGCACCCGTGCTGGCCCTCCTCGTGATACCGAACTCCATCATGCTGCTGTCCGGCAGCGCTGACCGCACGGCGCGGGTGTGGGAACTGCGGACGCTGCAGAGCACCATGGTGCTCGAGGGCCACCGGGGCCTCATCACGGCCCTCGCGTCGCTCTACATGGCAGACGTTGGCTTGACCCTCTTCACGGGCAGCGACGACGGCACCGTGCGGCAGTGGCGGGCGGCAACGGGGGCCTGCGTGCACGTCTACCGTGGCCACGTCGGCCCCGTCAACGTCGTGGCGTGTCTACGGCCGGTGAAATACATCGCAACGGGTGGCAGCGATGGACTCTTCAAACTCTGGAACGCGCAGACGCTGCGGTGCATTAGCAGCGTGGCCGCGGTGCCACTCCGCGCGGCGACGGCGGCGGCGAGCGGCGGCGCAGCAGCAGCAGGGGCCGCAGCCGCAGCCGCAGCGGCAGCGCAAGCACCATCGTTGTCACACGCGCACTACAGTGACCTCCACAGCTACCGTCGGCAGCACGACGTGGCGGGCCTGTACGCCGGTGGTGCGTCGCCTTCCTCCGCGGGCAGTCGTGGTGCGGTGTGGGACATCGTGCAGCTGCAGGACAAGGACGTATCCGTCGCCACCGCCACCGACGACGGCGCGGTGCGGCTGTGGGCCTCGCACTGGAACCAGCACGCGCTCCTCCTGAAGGAGATCTACCTGCCTGGCGTGCTGCTCAAGGCCCGCAGCGGCGCTCGCTGTCTTCTGGCCTGCGGCACGCACCTCTTTGTGGGTGGTGCGCGAGGTGAGTTGTACATGTGGGACACGGATAAACTGCCCTACGTCAGCTCAGCCATGCGCAGCAGTGCCCTGCACCGCGGCCACAGCAGCAACAATATCACGAGTAACAGCAACGCGGGTGGTCTGCGACGCTCCAGCTCCACCGGGTCGTACCGCATACTGGCACCGTCGTCTGCTGGTAGTTTCAGCAGTAGTACGAGCACCCTGGTCTCGTCTAGCGCAACTCCACACAGCTCGTCGTACACCCTGAGCGCGGCAGCCACAGCAGCAGCGGCGGCAGCTACGGAGGCGGGCGTGAACGGTGGCAGCAGCAGCGGTGGTGCTGGAGACAACAACAACAACAACGGCGAGGGCGATGAGCAGGCGGAGTGCTTCGATGCGGCGTTCCTCTTCCACACCGCCGCCATCACCGGCCTCACGCGGCAGGGAGCACACCTGGCGAGTAGCTCGCTCGACCACACTGTGTGCCGCTGGGACTTGAATGAGCTTGTAGTGCCGGAGGGCGACCCCGCGTTGAACTACATGTTGGAGAAAGGCATGGGCATGGGCCTGGCCTTCAACGCAGAGCAGGGCTGGCACTCTCCTTTCAGCTGGGCTCTGCGGCCCTCGTCCTACCTCGCCTGGGACACCCTGAATGGCAGTGGTGGTGGTCGCGGCGAGGGGCCACCGAACGTGCTCACAAACCTCGTAGACGGCGGGGCGGGGCGGCAGTACAGCAGCAGCGGTGCAGCCATCTGGCCGTTCTCGGCCGCCGTCGGTGGAACCGCCATGACCCCGCATCAGCAGCAGCAGCGGGTGCTCCTGCAATCGGCCGCCAAAGCGCCATTCGCCTCGCCGCTCGCGCTGCTGCGGAACCCGAAGGGCAGCGTGAACGGTGACGCGGCATTCGCCGACACCGGCGCACGCGACGACGCAGGGCCTGGCGAGCCCGCCTTCACAGAGCTCTCCCCCAACGAGGCGGCCGCCGCCTACACGGAGCTGCCCTTGACGTTTCTGGTGGACAACCTCCGCTCCGCCGCCGTCTCCCCGGTGGACGTCCGCAGCGTCGCCAAGGCGCTCCTGCTCCTGCTCTACCTTGTCTTCTTTGTCGTGTTCTACTGCGTGGGGCTCGCCCCGGTGATTCAGCAGGGCAACGACATCACGAATGGACTCTTTTCGCAGACGGCCACCTACCCGCTGCCCAGCTTCGCGCGGCCGCAGACGTTCGTCTCGATCACCAACACGGCGTCGCTGGAGCGGTGGCTCATGCTCATGATGGACCAACTGCACTCCCTCTCCGCGCCGGTGCAGATCCTGTTGCCCGCTATTCCGAGTGACAATTTTTTCATCACCGTCCCTGCCAACGACACGGAAAGTGTCCCTCTCACACCCGGCACTCCGCCACCGTCGACCTCCTCGAACGAGGAGGACTACACCACCATTTCGCTGGCAGCGCGAATGCGAGCGGGACGAGGAAAGAAGAGTTCGAATGCGACGGCCGAAAGTGAAGCGCCGCCCGTAGTCGAGGCTGGAAAAGGTTACTGGTCCCCCCTGCACAACCTCTCCGACTCGAGCGTGGGGGGTGACGACAACAGCAGCGATGACTTGGACGACTACGACAACTTTTTTCGCCTCAACGCATCGCTGCCACCCCAGCAGACCGTCCTCATCACGCTGCCCGCGATGGCAGGCGGAGTGGCGCTGCTGCAGCACGTCCGGCTGCGCGTGAAGCACGTCACCAACACGAGCTGCACGTGGAACCGCCACTTTCTCCGACGCGACACGGCAGGCGCAGTGCCGGGGCAGATGTCGTTCACCCCTCATGGCGATGTGCCCTGCTACGGCGCACTGCGTCGCTCGACAGAGTCGAAGGCGGTGTTGTGCCCTCTGGCAGGTTCGGTGTTGGACATAAACGGCCAGACGAACCTGACCGCTGCGGGCATGCGCAACTGCCTGAACTTCACCGAGTCGAACGCCGGCGTGGCCTTCAAAGGTCTCTTTGGGGCGTACGACACCGGTGGGTACATGATGAACCTGCCCTACTACAGCGCAGACGGCAACAACGCGGAGGCGCTGCAGGCACCGGTTGAGGCAATGCGGCGACTGGGGCTGGTGGACGCACAGCGGACACGCCTGGTGGACGCGGTGCTCTTCGCCTACCACATCCACACACAGACTTTTGTGCGGCTGCACTACGCACTGGAGATCCCACGCGGTGGTGCCTGGTTCGCCTCGACGGACACCCGGCCATGCCCTCTGTTCGGTAACACCGGCAGCACCGTCCGTGGCCAGGTGACGCTCGCGTGTGTGGTCGTGATGTTTATCCTCCTGCTGGCCCTCGGCGGCTTCATTCTTTATGAAATGGTGATGGCCTACTACATGGATAAGCTGCTGCGTCACCTCCTCACCTTTGCCGTGCTCATTGATGTGGCGTGGTTTGTCCTGGGCCTCTGCGTGTTCGGCTTCAGCTTCCGCTGGGTTGTGGTCAGTAACGCCGTCGACGCCAACACGCTGCTGCGCTCCTCTGTGCCGACGATGGTCTCGCACACGATCACCGAGGTTCTCGCCAGCAGTCCGCCCGTGGAGTTCACCGAACAAATACAAAGGCTCAACTCCGTCACCACCGCCTTCAACGGCCTCGTCGTCTCTGCAGCGGTGCAGGCGGTGCTGCTGCTGTTAGGTGTGACGGTGGTCGGCGGCCGCCTCATTACGTTTATCCGCATCCTGGAGGCGGCGATGCGGCAGATTCGGGTGCCGATGATCACCGCGGCAGCCATGATGCTGCTGTCCCTCCTCTCCTTCGCCCTGGCCTTCCACCTTCTCTACGGCAGCCGCCACTACGCCTACGCGTCGATGGGGCGATCGCTGTGGCACCTGCTGCTGTACTTCTGCGCGAGTCAGAGCGTGAACGCGGATGTGGCGCAGCCGTTAGCCTCTGACCTCCGCGTCACCGGTAAGGTGTTGCTCTTTGTGCTGAACTACGTGCTGCGCATCCTCTGCTACGTCTACACCGTATCCCTTGTGCTGGAGCGGGTGCAGGCGGTGGCGCGTGTGACACCGCACATCTCGCTGCGTGCGCTGTTGGTGAAGTGGTGGTACGACGTGCAGTACCAGATGGCGCTGATGCGGCAGCGAGCACCGGACACGGTGGTGGGTGGTGGTGGCAATAGTAATGGTGGCAGTGGGACAGGCCACCACAGCTCCAGCGCCGCTGCGACGACGTCGACTGCGGCGCAGCGCCGACGCGCCAACGAGGGCAGAGCAGGGAAAGACGGCAGACCCACAAAAACCACCGCCGCCTCCTCTTCCCCTCTCACCACGAGCGGGCATCGCCGCGTCATCATCGAGCACGTGTGGCGCCGCCTGCGCAGCGTCCAGCAAGAACGCGAGGAAGCGCAGCAGCGGCGCGCGTCGATGTCGTCGTCGTCGTCGATCAGCGGTCCGACGGGTGGTGGTCGTGGCAACGGTCGGGAGGGTTCCAGTGCGCAGCAGCAGCAGCAGAGACGTGGGCTGAGCAACACCGGTGGTGGTGGCGGTGGACGGCACGTGTCCACCACATCCACCTCGCAGTTTCTCGATCGACAAGCCGAAATCTTCAACGCAAGCAACAACAATCCTGTCAACGTCTACCACACGCCCAGCGCGCCGCTGTCACGGTCACCGTCGGTGGCCGCCGCCGCCTTCAGTCGCACCGAGACTCTGGAGCGCGACACCAGCGGACTGCGCGCCGCTGCAGCCACGCGGACAACTGCCACAACACGAGCAACCGCCATCCACAACAACGACGCGGAGGCCCCGTGCGTTCACCTGCAGCTGCGCCTCACCGACTTGCTCCTTCTCCTGTCCGAAGAGGAGCGCACGCCCTTCGCACGCAACGTTATTCGGCACGCGTGGGACAGCCTGGCGTGGATGTACCACTACCACCAGCAGCACGCACGTGCCCAGAACCCAGAGGAGCGGCGGCGTCGCGTGCGCCTTGACGCCGGCATCCACGACGCACGGCTGCGGCTGGAACCGCTCTTCGCGGTGGTGCGTGGTACACAGGCGCGGCTCGAGGCACATGAGGCACGGCTGCGACCACTCGCGAAGGCCGTGGAGGCCATGGCGACGGGTGAGCATTGAGAGCGGAAGAAGAACAAACGAGACCTTCGAGAAAGTGTGTGTGTACGTGTGTGTGTGCTGCTTACTGCATAGCCGCATTTTCCACTGCGCGCCTGTGTCTACTCGATGTAAAATGAAGTCAAGGGGAGCAAAACCGTCTGCGTGCGAGAATGCGTCATTGTCGTGGGACAATACATCTCCGCTGCATCATGATCCACGCCTCACGTACGCACAAACAACAATAACTTTAAACAGAGAAAAATATATGCGAAAAGAACTGAGCTCAACGTGACGCATGGAGTCTCTTTCTTCGCCTCCACGGTGGATGTGTTGCGTCTGCGCTTGGAATTGTTCCGTCACGTGCCGGCAGCTTCATGATGTCACTGCAAAAACTGCACTGCAGACTCTCAGTTTAGTATTATCTCCCCTGTCGACTGTTTTTCACCTTTTCATCTTGCACAACGAAAACCACAACAACTCTATTTCCGTAGTAAACACACACACGTTTCAACAAAAGGAAAAAAGGTTTTATTCACGACACTCAGTGAGCGCATATCGCCTCCTCTCTCTCTTTTCCTCTCCTTCTCTCTGAGGCTTTCGTGGACCATCTAGCGTAGGTATTTCTTATCGTGTGGTCGTATTCGTTTGCAGTGCACACCACGCCGCTTACACAAGCGTAGAGCGGAGTGCAGATTGACGCAACGCACACACACACATACACACACACAAAAAAAAAGGCTCAAACCCTCGACGGTTTCAAACACATTACCGATGCCCTCCGTACCGCATGTGGAGGTGCACCCGCTGGTGCTGTTGAACCTCGCGGATCACATCACCCGCTTCCGCCTCTCGCACGCCGCCACCTCGACGGAACTACGGCCATTCCTGCCCATCGCCGGTGTCTTAATGGGCACCGCCACCACCACACTCGTCACCTCCTTCGAGCTCCCACTGCAGCGAGATGAAAGCGCGGCCTCCTCCGAGGCACCCGTCTGCCCAGGCGACGCCGCCTCCGTGACGCGGTTGTTGGTGGACGGCGTCGAGTGGCCGGCGGCACGGCAACACCGCGAGCGGCTTGACGCCGTCATGCCGGAGTGTGCCGTTGTTGGCGGCTACGTCGTGTGCGGCGGTGCGGTGGATGATGCCGACGTAACGCACGTGGCGCGCTGCTTGGCGGCAGAGCTGCGCCGGGCCTCGCTGCTGCCGTCGCACGCCGGTGGCGTCGTGGTGCTTGTCGTACACGACGGAACATCATCAGCAGTGGCGGCGACGACGGCGGCACCGGTGCATCGTCTCCCCTTCGATGTGCTGTGGGTGCCGGTCACGGACGACGCAGCCGCGATGGCGGGCGATGCGCAGACGGCGCGAGCCACCGTGGCCCCTGCGGAGATGGAGTGGATTGGGCTGGCCACCGAAGTTTGCCCACCACGTGGAGCAGCCGCTGACACGCAGACGTCTCATCACACCTCCCCGACCACGCCGCCAGCCGGCAAGCCGGGCTTCCTGCGGCGCTGCACCGCCGTCCTCCTTTCCTCCGCGGCGACGCCGGCGGATGCGCCGGTGGTGGACACCGCCGTGGCCGCAAAGGCCGCCGTCGCCTCACCGCAGAACTGCAGCGCAGCGGCGGGGCTGCTTGACAGCCTGCGCCTGCTGGGCTGTGCGCTGGATACGCCGGCGACCTCGTCGGTGCTGCACGGCGATGCCGCGACGTCTGCGGAGTTGCTGCGCACCGTCGCGACGTGCGTGCGCAACGTGCCGGACGGCAGCAACGGCAGCGCGCCGAGCGTGGAGGGCTCTGCGTCTCCGTCGGCCGAAGCGGTGCTGCGCGCGGTGCTGGCCCTCGAGGCGCAGTGTGCGCTGCAGCTGGCGGCGCTGCAGAGTGAGCAGCGCGCCATCGTGTTTGCCCGCGCCACCGCGATGAACGGCGTTGACAGTCGCGGCTCACCCGCGCCAGCGTCGTCGTCGCCGTCGTCAGCCTCCACGGCGGCCGCTGCGAAACGCGCGGCGACGCGGGGACGGCCGACGGAGGCGGCGGCTGCGGCTGCGTTGTACTCCACCCCCTTTGGCTCGCGGCGCGACGCGCGTGGCGGTGACCCGCTGACGACGGTCTTGAAGGGTCACGTGTGGGTGCAGCGCGAGGCGTAGGTGCGTGCGCTGTGTAGGTGCCGTGTTCCTTTATTGTGGCCTGCTTTGCGCACTGGCACGATGCAACCGCGCCTTTTCTTTGTTGTCTATTCTCATGCGAGGCTGCTTGCTTTTTTTTTTTATCCTTTGGGTCGTTTCTTGCTGCTGTAGAGTCATCTGTTGCTCTTCTTTTTTCTTAGAGCGCTCATCGCTATCGAACTTGACTTTCTTGCAATTTCACGCGCTGCGACTCTTTGTGGGGCAATCCTCGGCTGTTGCGAGTACACAGAGGGCACGTCCCCGCCGCGATGAAGTGTTCCTTCCGCCACGATCGTAGAGTGACGCTGGAAACGAGTATTTGTCAACGCAGTCCCGGTGTCGCCTCTGGACAGCTGTTCTCTTCTTTCTTTCTTTCTTTTATTCCAACACGTTCGCCTCTCTCCACCTCACTCCTTCATCTGCAATCGTGTACGACCGACAACCTCTTTCTTGCTGCACACCCTGGCAGCCAACCGCTAACGAAACTCCACTTCACTCTCCCCAGCACGCACGCACGCTTTCTGTCCAAATCGGCAGTTTAACGACCTTCCTTTTTTTTTCCAAGCTTGCATCTGTGCGTCTGCTTTCAACGCACACCCGCACACACGCACCTTTTCTTCGTCTTCTCTCCACCTCAAGCACACCACAATGGTTGCACCAGGTAGCGGCAGTCAGCACGGCGGCGAGCGGGAGATGGGCGACACGCCCTACACGGAGGCCGATGCCGCCTCCTTCAACGCCGCTGCTGCGTCGCGCGACGGCGAGCGCATTCGCGAGACGGCGGATGGCCGCACCATATTGCCGAACGGCACTGTCGTCCACCCGGGGGCGGAGCGACTCTTCGCCAAGTGTCCGTGGGTGCGCAACATCCCTGTCTTTGGGCTGGCCATCGAGGGCTACGGCCCGCTCTTCGTGCTGGCGCTGAACATGGCGTACTTCCTGTGCAAGGGCATCGCGGACCAGATCATCGGATTCTCGCGGAATCCGATGATGACGCGGCGCTACGGCATCAGCGGCGAGCGCTACCAGCGCCTGGCCAGCCTGTACAACATGGGCTGGGCCATCAAGGCCTTCATCGCGCTGCTCACCGACACCTTCGCCTTCTTCGGCTACACGAAGCGTTGGTACATGCTGATCTCCTGCGTGGGCGGTGCGGCCTTCGCCCTTGGCTACGGCCTGCTGCCGGCGGCGCCGTCGTCGGCGAACATCGCGGCCGGCTTTATTTTCCTCACCTGCCTCGGTAAGTCGAACGTGGACATTCTGTCGGAAGGCCACTACAGCCGCCTGATCCGGCGCAACCCGGTCCCTGGCCCGGCGCTGGTGAGCAGCATCTGGGTGTGCATCCTCACGGGCACCCTCATCGCCTCCGTCATCCAAGGCCCGTTGTCGGACAGCGGCAAGGTGCAGGTGGGCGTCTTCATCTCCGCCGCGCTGCAGTTCATTACGGGTATCTTCTTCGTGTTCAACACCTACGGCGAGAAGACCAACCGGGTGGAGCGGCTGCAGGACATGCGGGACATGCGGGACGCTCTCGCGAAGGCGCAGGCAGAGGCGGGGCACGGCCGCCCCGGTGACGCGCGCAGCTCCAGTTCCGATGTCGCAGATGACGAGATGATCGACGCGGCGGTGAAGAAAGACCTCTACCAGGCGAACGGCGGCGAGCCGATCGGCATGTGCGATGCGGCGCAGCGCGGGGACGAGAGCCTGACCGGCATGCTGGACTCCACGACGAACAACAACAACAGCAGCAGCGGCGCGGCGGTCGGGGAGGGCAACGCGAACCTGAACGAAGTTGCCGTGGAGGTGCTGGATAGTGAGGCGGAGAACGAGCTGGAGGAGGCACTGGCCATCGACACCTGCCTCTTCGGCGCCTTCGAGATCAACAAGGAGGTGGTGACGCGCAACTGGAAGGTGGTGGCGTACTGCGTCGTCATGACGTGCAGCGTGGTGACGATGGTGTGCGTGACCATCCTCGGCACCACCTACGACCTCATGTACGCCTGCATCGTTCTCTCGGTGGTGTGCATCATTTGCGCCTTCCTGACGCTGCCGTGGGTGATTGCCAAAGCGAACGTCTTCACGTACGCCTACTTCACCCTCTACATTGGGCTGCCCGGTGCGCTGGACAGCTTCTACCTGGCGGACGAGACGTGTCTACCGGGTGGTCCGCACTTCTCGTACACCTTCTACAACACCGTCGGCGCCGTCATCTCGAACATCGGCGGCATCGTCGGCGTGACGATGTTCACCTACATTTTCTCGAAGCTCAACTACCAGGTGACGCTTTGCGTCGCCGTGACGCTCATGATCGTGGCCTCGATCTTTGACATCATCATGGTGGAGCGCTGGAACATTGCGATCGGCATCCCAGATCACGCGATGTACCTCTGCGGCGATGCCGTCATCTTCAACATATTGTACTACTTCTCGTACACGCCCATCGTGCTGCTGATGTCGCGCCTGTGCCCGCGCGGGTCGGAGTCGATGATTTACGCGCTGATGGCCGGCTTTGCGAACCTGGGGCAGACGATGTCGAACACCGTGGGCTCGCTGCTCATCGAGTTCCGCTTCCCCTTCACTACAACACCACCGTGCGACTTTAGCAACATCCGCTGGCTGGTCATCATCGGCCACATGGGCATGCCGCTTGCGATCGTGCCGCTCAGTTTCCTGCTGCTGCCACGTGCGCGCATCTGCGACGACATCGACGTCAACGGTCACGCCATTCACGCGCAGCTCAAGGCGGACGAGAAGCGGGCAGCGAAGGAGCAGCGCGCGGCGCGCGACGGCGACGGCGAAGCGGCCGCGGTGGACGACGGGCTGGGTGCGAATGAGCCGGCCGTGGAGGTAAGCCGCAAGTAGCCCTGCATGCGTGCGTGCCTGTGTGTGTGTGCGGCTCAGCCAGCGAAGTGAAATGTGAAGTCCTTTTTCTTTTGTTAGTATGTTTGTTTGTTTTTCCCTCCTCCCTACTCCTCTTTAAAAGGCTTAAGAAGCTGCATTGCGTTGCCTGATCGACGTAGACCACGAAGCACAAACACACATCAGCGAGGGAATGATGCGAAAAGAATTGCTATGACTTTTCTTTTTCAGCGCGTCACCTTTTTTTTTTCTGCTCCTTTCCTGCGGCCTTCACGTGCGTGTGCACTTCACTGCCTTTCTTTCTTTTTTTTTCCTATGCTAGCATGGTGGTGATAAACATCTTTTTTGTGTGTGAGTTTCCTTTTTTTTCTCTTCGTAATCTGTGAGCGTTGTTCATTTCCCCCATGTTTTTTCTACTATTTTTTTCCTTTTTTTTAATCCTCTCTCTCTATCTGTTTAACATCCCTTTCTCACCATACTATTGAGACTGCTTTTCAAGACGCCAACCTTCTCCTTGCTCCTATTGCCTCGTGCCTAGGACAGGAAAGGGCATTAAAACTAATTCGATGATAGCGCTAACCTCCCACTCTTGGGAGACCCTGTTTTGTTTACTGTGCCTGGGTTTTCCCCGATATCTATCTTACTGTCCACTGATCACTGTTTGGGCTGACGAGGTGCATGGCAACGGACGTATCCGCGTCAGCCTGCTTGTGTGTGGGTGTGACATGCACCTGCTGCGTCTTTTTTGATGCTTCAGCAGGCGCTGCAGCGCATTTTTTTTTTTTTTACTCTGCTTGCGTGCTGTCTCCGTTGTCGTCGCATCCTCGCCGCCCTACATCATCTTCCAACATAGTCAGAGAGACACACTGCTTTACTTCTTCTATTGTCATTCGAACACTCATTAAAATTAAAAAAAAATGAAGAACGTACGTTTTCTTCTCAACTCCTTTATTTCCTCAGACGGCTCATCCTCCAGCTCGTGTTTGCTAGCGGGAAGGCGCCGGGTGAGGCTGCACCGACGCCGACCATCTTAACACGTAGCTGAGAGGGAGTGGAGTTTCTTTTTTTGTTTCTTTTTTTGTTGTTTTTATATTTCCAATACCATTTGCTACTTACGTAGTTAGAAACCTGTACGGTACTTGTTGTTCCTTAGCAGTCTGTTGTACACCCACCTGCTGATAGACGAACAACACGAGAGGCAGTTGGAGTAAACATACACTGCTCCGCAGCCTCTCCGAGTGCAAAGGGAAAGAGAGAAGAAGAGATGCAGTACCGCTTGCGCTACAGACACGTAGAGAAGACACGCACGCTCCCATTTGCTGACTCGGCACATACGCTGTTCTATCTGAGTCAACGAATTGTTTTGTTCTTTCTGAGTGTGTGAAGAGTATGCTCTAGATACTACGCATGTTGCGGACAGCTCTCATCATCCCCTACAACCACTATCGGTGTATCGGGATGATGAGTGCTCACTTCACGGCCGCTACATCTGTTCGGCTCTCTTTTTCTTTTCTTTTTGATTTTAATGCTGAAAACTATATCTTTTTTCAACCTACTCTGTTTTGCTTTTACACGGACAAACGTTAACACACGTAAATGCGGCAATGGTGGGGGAAGGAGGCCGAACAGCAAGGTTGGATGGTTGTGTGCACAGCCAAACGGACAACCGCACGCCATCCTGCAGGTGTTTCCTTCTGTTTTCGTTCAGCCTTCAAGGCTTTCCACCGTTGTCACGCTCTTGACGCTCAGAAATACGTGCCTTTGCGAGGCTTTTTCTTCTTTGTTTGTTTGTTTTGGTTTTCTATGAGTCTCTCTTTGCTATGTTGTGTACTCGCTGCAAAGTGGCCGCTGGTCAGTGCGGTCGAGGTGCACATTGCGGCAACCAAAAACACGAAATTCGACGTAAGGTGGAGCACGGTAAAACGTCCCCCACTCCCCTTGAACCATAGAAGCGCGGTTATCGAGTTATCCTCTTTTCTTTTCTTCTTCTTTTTTTTTCTTGGTTGCGAGTGAAGCGTGTCTGAGACGGTGAAGCGTTGCATGTAATAGTAGTTGTACAATTGGTGTTTCTCCTCTTCCATCTTCTCTTTTTTTTTGCCGCTATCGTCGATACGGCTCTCTTGTCATCTCTCTATATATACGTGTGCACACACGCTTCACTCTGTCTCTCGCTTCATCGTGCTCTGTTTTCTGCGCTTCCGGTCGGGTTATTATTTTTTTTCTTTTTCTTTTTTGCGTTGTTTTGTGAAAAAAGCGTCTGCATGTGCGCGTGTCGCTTCCCCCTTTCCATTTTCTCGCGTTTTCTTGGCAAAAAATCTTTTTATCTTCTGACTGCATGAAAGCCTAAAGCGCTTTCAACTCGAATAAAGCAGCACTCTTCCTTTGTAGGAGAACTAAACCCCTTTCCTTTTTTTTTGTGCGTTCCTTCCTCCGGCAAAATAGTTATCTCGATTTAAATACTGCAAACAGACAACAACAAGCCGCAATGCCGACTGAGTGTACCGCGGAAACAGTGGTGGTGTGAAGGACATCCTGAAGGGGAGAACAGCAGTTGTGCACCTTGGCGCCGACTGTGCGTGCGGCACCTTCAACTTCATGCCTTGATCCGGTGTGGCGCGCCTGTGTTTTGGTGTCCCCCGCTGAGCGCAGAGTGGTGAAACATGCGCTCGCTTTCCTCTCTCTCTCTCTCATTTCCTTCTCCTCTTCCCTTTCTCTCTGCCCGCACAACCCACCATCGCTGTTCGTCCGCACCACCCAGAACATAACAAAGACAGCTCCGGTCGTGATCAACAGCAAACAGCACCTTCACTCAGCAAGGATCCAGCAGCACCAGAATCACTCTTTTCACTGCACCTACGGTTTTCTCTCTCTCCCAGCTCCTTCCTTCTTTCTTTTCATTCTTTCATTAAACCTTTTTTTTCTTTTTCAGCGCCACCTTCCCACTACGCCTCCACGCACAATGCCGGCCCAGTCACCGCGCGAGTCGCCGCAGTGGAGCAACGCGCTCGACGACGCCATCCTGATGACGGACGACACCTGCGCAGACGCGGCGACGGTGGCGGCAGCAGCGGAGGAAGTAGCGGACCGGTGGACGGAGGAGACGCAGCACCGCGGTGCGCGGCGGCTCTTCCGCGCGTGCCCGTGGACGCGCAACATCCCTGTGCTCGGCGACACCATCGCCGCCTTTGGCCCGAAGTTCACGGCGTCGGTGGGCGGCTTCTACTTCATGAACAACGGGCTGGCGGAGAACATCATCTCCGCCTCGAAGCAGCCGATGATGATGAAGCGCTACCAGATCGACGCGACGCGCTACCAGCGCCTGGCCGGCGTGGTGACGATGGGCTCCTCCATCAAGGTGCTGATGGCGACGGTGTCGGACACCTTTGCCATCTTCGGCTACCGCAAGCGCTGGTACCAGCTCGGGTCGTGCGTGGTGGGCTTCTGCTTCTGCCTGGGCTACGCGCTGCTGCCGGCGAAGCCCGCCTCGGCGGACACGGCGGCCGCCTTCATCTTCCTCTGCACCTTCTGCCGCATGAACTCCGACATCCTGACGCAGGGCTACTACAGCCGGCTGATCCGACGCACACCGACGGCGGGCCCGCAGCTGGTGACGTGGATCTACTGGATGATCCTGCTGGCCACGCTGGTGGCGGCGGTGCTGATGGGGCCGCTGGCGGACCAGAACAAGACGGTGGACGGCATCTTCGTGTCGGCCGTCATGCACCTGCTGCCGGGCGTCATCTTCCTCTGCAACGGGTACAGCGAGAAGACGAACCAGCTGGAGCGGGTGGAGGACTCGCGGCGGCTGCGCGAGGACCTGCGCAAGGCACGCCGCCACGCCGCAGGCCTCGACGCCGGTGCGCCGTCCACGCCGTCGCAGACGAGCGCCGACGACGACGCGGCAGCGGGTGCGGGTGCGGGTGCGACCGGCGACTTCCCGCAGGTCGGGTCGGTGCCAGTGATCGAGGAGGGCCACGTGCTGGCGCAGCACAGCGCCGCGGTGGCGGCAGGCGGCAGCCGCGACGACGACGCCGACTCGCTGACGGCGAAGGACCGGCTGGCGGGCAAGGACGGCGCGGCGCTGTCGCCCACACAGGCCGTGGCGACGCTGGAGGCGGACGAGGCGGCGGAGTGGGACGACGAGGCGTACGTGAACCGCGACCTGCGCACCTACTGCGGCGGCGCCGTGGAGTTCAACCGCGAGATGGTGGTGCGCAACTGGAAGATCGTGTGCTACAGCGTGTTGATGATCTGCTGCGTGGTGACCATGGCGTGCATGACCATCCTCGGCACCACGTGGGACCTGGTGTACGCCTGCATCGCCGTGGCGGTGGCGTGCATCGCCGGCGCCTTTGTGTGCCTGCCGCGCGTGATCGCCAAGACGGAGGTGGCGGTGTTCCTGGACTTCGTGCTGTACATCCAGCTGCCCGGTGCGCTGGACAGCTTCTACGTCGCGGACGAGGCGTGCGTGCCCGGTGGGCCGCACTTCGCCTACAGCTTCTACACCACCGTCGGCGCCGTCATCCAGAACATCGCCGGCCTGGTCGGCGTGACCATGTTCGCCTACGTCTTCTCGAAGCACACCTTCCAGATGGTGATGTGCACCACCGTCATGATGCGCATGGTGGCCTCTGTCTTCGACCTGATCATGGTGGAGCGCTGGAACCTCTACATCGGCATCCCCGACCACGCCATGTACATCTTCGGCGACGGCATCATCTACCAAGTCACGGCGCAGTTGAACTTCCTTCCGCTGGTGCTGGTGCTGTCGCGCATTGTGCCGCCCGGGTCGGAGGCGATGGTGTACGCGCTGATGTCGAGCATCGGCAACCTGGGCATGACCATGTCCAACACCATCGGGTCGCTGCTGATGGAGCTGGTGTGGCCGGTGGACACCACCTCCAGGCCGTGCGACTTCAGCAACGTGCGGTGGCTGATCATCACAGGGCACCTCGCCACGCCGATCCTCATCATCCCCGTCTCCTACCTCTTCCTCCCGCGTGCGCGCATGTGCGACGACATCGACATGAACGGCCACACCATCAAGAAGCACCTGCAGCACGAGAAGGAGAAGCAGGCAGCGGCGGCGGGGCCGCGCACCACCGCCTCGGAGCCGCTGCACGAGTCAGGCAGCGACTAGCGCGCGCCAGTGGCCATGCATCGCCTCTCTCTCTCTCTTGCGGGTAGGTGTGGTGGTGTGTTTCTCCCCTCCGCTCAAGCACTGCCTGAGCAACCCTCGGCTTTTCTGTTCTCTTTTTTTTCCCCCTTTCTGTTTCTCTGATCTGACCGCCTTCTTGCTCTTGTTACTGCTGTTAACAGACACGCACTGTCCCCATCTAATGATTTCCCTTTTCTTTGCTTTCTCTTCTCTGTGTCTCTGCGATCGGTGTAGGTGCTCCCCTTTCTATCATTCTTCCGCGCTCTTTCTTTTTTCTTTCCTCTGACCTTGACGGTGCACTCAGATGCTGTGTGAGAGAGAGAGAGAGTCCGTTCAGTGAAGAGTGCAGCACGCCACTGACGAACACGCTGCACAAGCACGTGCTTGCTTTTTTTGCCGGCTCTCTGTGGCCCCCGCTTTGCTTTGCACGTGCTTCAGCGCTGTCCGCCAGCTGGTGGGTGGTGGGTGTGCTGTCATGGATGTGGCTTGCTTCGGTGGTGGCACACGTCTCCACCAGGCGCTCCATGTCCGTCCGACTCCACCACTAAAGCGTGAGCTCCCCTCTATCTCTCTTCCTCCGTTTCACCCACAGAAGGCAGAGGACGGAAGGAATCGAAGCGCGGTAGTGGCGCAGCACCGCCTTGCAGTACACGGCTCGCTTTACGCCGCACTGGTAAAGCAGTGAAGACAACAATAGAAGAAACACTGTGAGTGGGACACTCTCCCTCGCTATCTCCATCTCTTGCCTGACCACAGCGGGGGTTTGTGTGTTGGTGGGTGAGGCACACGACATTCTCTCCAGATTGCAGCTGGCGTGCACCCCTGCCTTTATCTGGTTTGCTTTCCACCTCTGACACACACAAAACACACGCACGTGGCAGCAGAGAGTCTTCTCCTTGCACGCAGCGTTTCGCACTTCACTTCTTCGACAACGAAAACAAACTATATCTGTTTTCTTTTTTTTTATCCCCGTTCGCCATATAACACACTGCAAAGCTCATTTTTCTTTCACTTTTCCTCTTTGTTTGTTTCTGTACTTTACGACAGTGCTGGACCCGTGGGCTTCGCAGCGTGGTGTGTACACACGGAAGCATATCTGTACAGGTGTGTACCGCCACCCTACGACCCCGCCTCTTCTGGTCGTGATTTCTCTTCGAGAACGCTTCACGGCATCTCAAAGAAAGGAAGCTTCTTTTTTTTTCCTCTTTAACAATTGTTTGTTTCTTTCTCTCTTTTTTTGGCTGTTGCCTGATCGCTTCTGCGCTTCTTTCCCTTTTTATCTTTCTTGTTTTTTCATTCTAAGCGCTGGTGGTTTATTAAACATCTAACATCTCCTAAATGGAGAGTGTGTGTGTGTGTGTGTGCTGCAATTAAAGCGAGAAAGCGTGGTCGCGGAGGAAAACGCTTGATTTGATTTGGCGTGTGCTGTGCCGCCCTGTACTCCGATACGCTGGCGGCTCATCTACGTTTTAGTGTTTTCTTTCCCCGGTCTTTGCTTTGCTCTGCTGCTCTTTAACACCGCAGCTCACTCGCATCTCACTCCGTTTTTTTTTATTTGTATTGTTGTTGTTGTACTCCTTTTTCTTCTCTCTATATAGTCTGCGTTTGTAAGCCACGGTGCACGCTGCTCCTCGTACGTGAGTGACAGCGCTCTCCCACTAAGTACATATATATTTTTTATTTTTATATATATCTGCCTTTTGACACCGTGGCCGCCCATATATCCTCAATTTTCTTTTCCTTGTTAACCATCCAACAATATCTGTGAAACCAAGACCCAAAAGCAAAACAAACCCCAAAAAAAGTTAGATAAGAGAAGAGTACGGTAGCGCTTGTGTGGAAGCGCAGAGCACAGAGGCTGCTGCACACTTCTCTCTGCTTCGCAGGTCGGCCGCGTGGATGCGGGCCACTCGACTCTTACGTTTCCTGTTAATTTCTTTGTTTTGTGCTGCAACGCTCATGCGCAGCTTGGCAGACCTGTCTCCAAGTCCACCCTTCCTCTCTCTCTCTCTCTCTCTCTTCATTCTTTCACCACCCTCACGTACAAATGTGCACCTCCGCTGCAGAACAAACCTTAATTACCTTAACGGAGTCCCTTCTTTCATTCTTTCATTCTTTTATTACTATTACCCACTCTCGCTTTCCTACGCGCCTCTATTTTCTTTCTCACACACACCCAACTTGCACCGTCCTCTCACACACACACACCCAACAGTCTACACTCCGCTCTCCGATGTCGTCGTCGTCCAACGCTGCATCGCCGGCCGGTGAAACGGCGTGGCGGGAGCAGGCGACTGCCGCCGCAGAGCCGCAGGACGGCATCGCAGCGGCCTTCGTCGGCGATGCCAGCAAGAGCGTCGCGGCCTTCGACGACAGCTTTCCAGCCGCCGCGGTGGGTGGAGCGGTGATGCCGCCGCAGCAGCCGCAGCCGCACCCGGGTGCGGCCGGCTTCTTTGGTGTGGTGCCGTGGGTGCGTCACTTCCCGGTGCTCGGCATCGCAGTGGAGGCGTTCGGCCCCGTCTTCATCTTCTCCCTCGGCAGCTGCTACTTCCTCATGAAGGGCGTGACGGAGAACATCGTCGCCTTCTCGAAGCAGCCGATGATGACGAAGCACTTCGGCATCGACGCGACGCGCTACCAGCGCCTGGCCGGCATCTCCAGCATGGGCACCTCGGTGAAGGCCTTCATCGCCGTCATCACCGACATCTTCGCGCTCTTCGGCTACACGAAGCGGTGGTACATGGTGGGCTCCTGCCTCATGGGCTTCGCCTTCACCCTCGGTTACGGCCTGCTGCCCGGCAAGAAGTCGTCGGCCGACGTCGCGGCCGGCTTCATGTTCCTCTCCGTCTTCGCGCGCGCCAATGTGGACCTGCTGTCGGAGGGCCACTACAGCCGTCTGATCCGGCGCAACACCACCGCGGGCCCGGCGCTGGTCAGCTGGATCTGGTGGATGATCATGGTGGGCACCATCATCGCCTCCGTCATCCAGGGCCCCCTCTCCGACAGCGGCAAGGTGCAGATCGGCCTGTACGTGGCGGCGGCCCTGCACGCGATCCCGTGCGTCATCTTCGTCATGAACTGGTACGGCGAGAAGCCGAACCGCGTGGAGCGCCACGAGGACGCGATGCGCATGTTCGAGGACGTGCGTGCGGCCCGCCGCGAACACCGCCGCACCACGCGGCGGGCCGCCGCGGTGACCGCAGCGGTGCACGGGGACGGCAACGAGATGCCCAGCGGTGCGACAGCGGCGGACTTTGGGCCAGGCAACGGGCAGATCCGCATGGAGCCGCTGGAAGGGGAGAACGACGACGACCTGGTCGGGTTCTCGAACGCCGTGGCGATGCCGGTGGAGGCCGACGCGGCCGCCTTCGACGACGACGACTACGACGACGCGATGACCTTCGAGGAGCCGGACATCGCCAGCTTCTGCGGCGGCGCGGTGGAGGTGAACAAGGAGGTGTTCGTGCGCAACTGGAAGATCGTGGCGTACAGCTTCGTCATGACGTGCAGCGTCATCACGATGGCGTGCGTGACCATCCTCGGCACCATCTGGGACCTGCTGTACGCCTGCGTCGCTGTCTCTGTCGTGTGCTGCGTGTGCGCCTTCCTGACGCTGCCGCTCGTGATTGCCAAAGCGAACGTCTTCACGTACTTCGACTTCGTGCTGTACATCTCGCTGCCTGGCGTGCTGGACACGTTCTACGTTGCCGGCGAAGCCTGCGTGCCTGGTGGTCCGCACTTCACGTACACCTTCTACAACACAATCAGCGCCATCATCGGCAACATCGCCGGCATCGTCGGCGTGGCGATGTTCACCTACGTCTTCTCGAAGATGCGCTACCAGGTGGTCATGGGCATTGCCGTCAGCCTGCGCATCATCGCGTCCATTTTTGACATCATCATGGTGGAGCGGTGGAACATTGCGATTGGTATTCCAGATCACGCCATGTACATCTTCGGCGATGCGGTCATCTACAACGTAACCTATCAGTTCAGTTACATGCCCATCGTGATGTTGTTGTCACGTGTGTGCCCGCGCGGGTCGGAGTCGATGGTGTACGCGCTGATGGCGGGCTTCGGCAACCTCGGCGCGTCCATGTCCAACACCGTGGGCTCGCTGCTGGTGGAGCTGGCGTGGCCCATCAACACCGACACCACGCCGTGCGACTACAGCAACGCGCGCTGGCTGATCATCACCGGGCACCTCGCCGCGCCGCTGGTGATCATCCCGCTCGGCTTCCTCATGCTGCCGTCCGCCCGCATCTGCGACGACATCGACGTCAACGGCCACGCCGTCAAGCAGCAGGTCAAGGCGGCGGCCAGGGACGACGCCGCGCGCGACGAGAAGAAGGCAAAGAAGGTGGACGTCATGGAGCCCTTCGAGAGCTCGGAGACGGACTAGGCGGGACGAGCTGCGTGGTGTAACACAGACACACACACACACGTACACAGGAACGGCTAGACATTGCCGCGCTTCTTCATTGTTTCTTCTTCGCTGTGCGTTGCGCCGCTGCCTGTTGTGGTTTCCTTTGCACGGTGCACCCCTTGGCGCTTGCCTCGACTGGAGAAGGAGAGGAGCAGGGAGGGCGGCTGCAGGTTACCGCCTCTGAGGGGGAGAGCGAGCGGGCGAGCGAGCACAGGAGAGATGCAGTGCCGCTACGCGAAGGCTTCGTCTGATGCGTTCGGAGAATCCCGATTCTTTTTTTTTTCGTTTTTGTCTTTCTTCTTCTTCTTTATATATACACTATATTTCCAGGCTCCAGGTATTCGTGTGTGTGTGTTGTTCGCTGCATCGGGTCGTGTCGCGCCTCGATCCTCCTCTCACACGTGAAGGTGCGAGGCGACCAACTCTGTCCCCTTTTTTTTTTGGTCGCTTTGTAGCCTCTCCCCTTCTTTTTTTTTTTTATCTCTCACGGAGTTAGGCGTGTCCTGCGAACGTTTTTTTCTTTTTTTCTGCGTTGCTCTTGTGAAGCTCACACCCTCCAAACGCTGAGGAGAAAACCGAAAGGCCTTTATCGGATTGTGTTCCGACTCTGTCCCTTCATCCTTTTTCTGACGCTCTCAGCAGTTCAGCACAACACAACTTTTACCCTGGTCTTTTTTTTTTAACGACTCCACTTTTCTTTCCTCTTTTCATTGCTTTTATTGTTAACTACTGTCATCCCCGTGGTCTTATGCGCCACTGACTACCGAACTTTTTTTCTTCTTCTCTTTTATACCGCTTCCCTTTTTTTTTGTCTTTTTACTCGACTACCAGACAACGAAGGCTTTCACATTTAGATGTGAGCACTCCCCTCACCATAGGGTGGACTTGGCAGAGAGATGGGCACCTACAGCATAATTTCATGTAGAGAAACGCTCATGTAAAGCTGCCTTCAACACATACACGCCAACACCGAAACGCACAGAGACATCCTCTCTCCTTCTTTATTTATTGTTTTTCCTTCCGCCGCCTCTATTGCCTTCTGAAAGAAGCGGCGTTGCAGCTTCTAAGAGGCACGGTTGCGGCTGACCGCCGCTGATTGCCACGAATCGTGTGCCGCCAGCGATGTGGAATAAACTGAAGGGGGGAGAGCTTGCAACGTGTTCTTTTTTTCCCAACGGGGAAGTCACGGCCTCGAGCTCTTCTCAAGAGTACGTTGTCTGCGCTAGCAGTGGACAACTGGTCTCTGCTTCGAGGCTGAAGGACGCATGCACGCATCTTTGCTGTTGTCACAACAACGCGCGTCAGAGCCGTGAACGGTGGACTCCGTTTTTTTGTTCTCTGCCATTTTTTGTTGTTGTTTATTCAATGGCTTGCTGCTTTTCAACGCTGCTGCGCTGTTCTACTTCCTTGCGGCTTCAGGTTTGCTGCGTCAGCTGTCCTCCCCTATAACTTGAGAATTGTCCAACATGAAGCCTAAAGTTTCGTGTTAGTTTTCTTTCTTCATTTCTTTTTTTTTTTTACCTTTTTACCACTCGATTTGTTTTCAAAGCGTAGGCTGCATTTCACGTTCTTCATTAAACACAGACACATAATAAGGAGAGTTTATGTTGTACACGAGCCTTGACTTTCCATTGTGTCGCCCTTTTTTTCTTTTGGTTTCTCTATTTTCTCCTCCAACTGAGAACAGTGATTTGTTTGACTCGCTTTTTTTTTTGACTTCTTTTACACTTCCCGAAAACTGTCAAGCTACCACCTTTTATATATATATGCAAGTCTTATGAACTACCTTTAAGACTTCTTTAAGGCTTTTTCTTTTTTTTTTAACTGAAACTCTTTTTTCCTTGTTGTATACACCTCAATCACCCAATCTTAACGCATCTTTCCTGCACTTATATATTTTATTTTACTTGACTGTAAACAAAGGGAAAACAAAAACACACAAAAAATACTCCGTTTGTCCTTCGGCCAGGCTTCAAGCGAAACACGAGCTATCTGAGAAATGGATGGCGCAACGTGCGTTGAGGGAAACTCCCATCGTGAAGTGAGAGAGAGTAGTGAGGTTCCAACTTTATTTCGTGAAGAAGGTTTTTTTTCTTTTGGTGTGCTTGTTACAATGTTTCAATGCGTATTGTGAACAAACATCACCAAGGCAGACAAGTCTCTGATTCTCGTTGACTGCTGTTTGGCCATCACAAATGGCCAATAATAATTTGAAAAAAAGCCCGCATATGCGCACGTCAATACTGCACAGCTCTCGTACTTTCTCTTTTTCTTCCCCCCCCAACCCATTTTTCTTTTTCAAATGGATTAAAGTAACGCAAAGCATACACGTAAGACACATCTGCCTTTCTCTTTTTTATTCCTGTTTCGTTTTCTTCGACTACCACAAGCTACGCCTGGTCCACGCCAAACAACACCACAAGACCAACCGCAACCCCGAAAGAGCCACACACCCCACCACTCCACACGATGCCGACTTCACAGCAAAGCCACCACTCCCAGGAGCGGGAGGACGACAACAAAGGCGTGTCGCACGGCTTCCACAACGGTGCTCACCTACACCCGGAAGCGAAGGACATGGAGGGCACCTACGTGCACCCGGAGGCGGCCCGCCTCTTCGCCATCTGCCCGTGGATGCGCTACATCCCCATCTTCGGTGAGGCGACGGAAGGCTTTGGCTGGCAGGCGGTGGCCTCCCTTGGTGGAAGCTACTTCCTCTGCAAGGGTATCGCCGATCAGATTCTCAGCGGACAGACCTACGCCATGATGATCGATCGTTACAAGATCGACATCCCCCGGTACCAGCGCCTGTCCCCCATTTCCACCATGGGCTGGTCCATCAAGGCCTTCACGGCTATGCTGTGCGATGGCTTCGCCTTCCTCGGCTACACGAAGCGCTGGTACATGTTTCTTTCCTGTGTTGGCGGCGCCGTCTTCGCACTTGTGTACGGCCTGCTGCCGGCAAAGGCCAGCTCCGCTGATACCGCCTGTGCCTTCATCTTCCTGTCGAGCTGGGGCAAGGCGAACGTGGACATCCTGTCGGAGGGCCACTACAGCCGCCTGATCCGCGGCAACCCGAAGCACGGACCGGCGCTGATCAGCTGGATCTGGATCTGGATTATGATCGGTGCTATCATTGCCACGGTGATGAACGGTCCGCTGGCCGATCTCGGCAAGCCGCAGATCAGCATCTTCGTGTCCGCCGCTCTGCAGTTCATCA